>JAVQJD010096514.1:0-35339 GCA_036023655.1 Nannoperca australis | reverse complement strand
ACCCCCCTTTTAAATTTTTTTTTATACTTGCACTTTAATTAACAGCCCCCCCCCCCCCCCCCCCCCCCAGCCCACCCCCACCTCCGGCTGGTATTTCAGATGAGTCGCTCTGACAGGTGAGCTTGGACACTGATAATCAAGTATTTCAACCTCGATTTTCATTGTGCTACTGTAGCTAAATGCCGAATGGCTCTTCAAATTGCAACCCTGAGCTCAGTGTATGACGTGTTATCATCACTGACAAATCCATCAACACGTAACAGGGTTGCTAAACGCCACGCTAGCTGCTCCCGTCGCGCGCCGGCCAAATGGGTGCCGACTCCAAGCTGCACGTCAGTCAGTGGCCTGCAGAACTCCCAACCGCTCCGCAGTAATGATACAATTTGTTCCCGAATCCTCGATGATGGAGGAAACAACGATCATAAACAGACCATGTGGCTCCATGTTTAAAGGCATTGGCATGTTGGTGTACGCAACGGACAGAAAATCCAGTAAAATTGAGCAAATAACAAACTGTCTGTGTTCAGTTACTGAGGCTTGAAATTAAGATCAGTACATGATTCATAAACCGCAGTAATGGTTCCTTTGCTTTGTACTGTTTGTTCTTTCAATAAAACTATGCATGCAAAGATACACAGCAACTAAACCACCCACCGGTCCTATTACCTACTCGTTGTTCTGCTCTGGTCCCCTGAGTAGTTTTACACGAGTATTTACACACCGTGTGTTAGAGTGGGAGTTTGCAGGTGGGAGTCACCAGCTCGGCTTTAGAGCCAGGGACTGTATCGATGAAAACTGTCCACACACAGAGACTGATAGCTGGGCTGATACCCTGCAGGTTGTGGTCAGACTGAGCTGTGTTTTATAAATCAATAGCAGCCAAACAGAGTGTGACGATTGGCTTGTGATTATTCTCCCGGGCCAGAGATGTGTGGTAAACAACGGGACCCGGAAGGTGCCAGAGACGATATCATCCATAAAGAATATACATATAAAAAAGTATCTTATCCACAGCCCGAGGTCTTCATCAGCTGAGAGAGGATTGTCACTGTGCCGTCAACGAAAACTTAGTGAATTCAAGCTCACTACAACTGACGTCTTCTGCAAAGGGGAAAGGAGAAAGCTATATGTATCTTTTTAGCATAAAATGTGTTGAAGGCAGACTGTAGGAGTGCATCGTCTGGCTGTCTAGTTACAGTGAAACAGAAGGTGTCGTGTAGGACAGTGTTTACAGCGGGGGGGGGGGGATTAATAAGGTGAATGCATAAAGGCAGAGCAGATAATGTAGGACGCTGCAGCGTTGTCAACACCGGAGAAGATGCTAGAGCAACGGGAGATTCATGGAGCAACTGCACATTCAACCTCTGCCTTTTCTACCCCCACCCTCCCTCCCTTTCTTTCCTTTCACCCCTTCATCCTATCTCCACCTCACTTTCTCCCTTCTCTTTTCTTGCTTCTGCTCGTTTGTCAAGCTCTCTGTGTAAAACTGTCAGCGAGCAGCTTTTTGGGAAGCAGCAATTACGAGAGAACAGAGACTTTTTGGGTGGAGGACGGGGGCACAGGCGGGCGTCTTGAGTACTTTCCAGCAGAAGCGACCTCAAAAACTGTCCTCATCAATTTGGGTAATGCATTCTTAGAACAGAAATAACTCGCTCGGGCTCTGTGTTCTACCCGGTTGAATTTACATAAAACTCCACCACTGAAGCATTTGAGCAAGAGGTGCTTGGGTTTATTCCCACGATGCTGTAGTGTGTTCTGGCACATATAATATTCCTACATGCAAATGTCCCCTTATGCATGCAGACATGTCCATGTGTCTGTGAGTATATTCCTAAACACAGGTCTCCTCCCACGCTGTCTCTCTGTATGTCACACATACACATATCTGGCAGCGGTGATGTAACGTGACCCGGAGCTCTGCCCTGGATTCTACCGCACCAACCCCCGATTCATACAGCAGATGAGCTGCGAGCATGAACACACATCGGTCCCCGTGCCCCCGATCCAGAGGGTTAGTGAATTGTCAGATAGTTAACAGCGAGGGGTCAGCGGCGGCTGCACCGGGCCGTTTCTCCAGCAGCCACATGTCTGCTTCCACGTTCTGCTTCTTCTCCAACAGAGAGGTGAAATGAGATGAATTATTGATCTGTCACGGAAAACAGGGAACAGAAGCAGCAAAGAATTGGAGGTCAGAAAAGGAAGAATAAGCTAATAAGAGCTAATATGAGCTACTATTGATATATAAAAAACACACGCAAATAAAGATGTTACTGGGATCTGAAAAGCTCTCACAAGTCTGAAAGACGCTTGCAGTTTGCAGGTCGAGTATTGTCAGGTGAATCAAAAGACGACAGCAGGGAATCCATTATCGATTGTAGCAAATCTGTCGATGGCAGCACCAACGTCCCTGCGACAAGAAACTCATTAACCAAGACAAAGAGAGTTTTCCGCCAGAACCTAACGATGTCACTCCTTCAACGCTCGCATGCTGTACTTGGAGTTTGCCAAGGAGAGGGGAGAAGGCAACACTCTGCTTCATGGGCCCCAGAGGAGAGCAGCTCTGACATGGTGTGAACATGCTAATGGTCTCACCTCGCCCAGCCACACCTGGGCTTCAGGCACACAGCAGAAAGCAGGCAGACAGACGTTTGACAAAAACAAGCCGCTGACAACAACAAAAGCGGCGGTCCGTGCGCCAATCAGCATCACAATGACAACATGCTCTGACTGAATTACAGGCTGGTCTCTTTTAATCTCAAACCTCTTTCAAACGGAATAAAAATGAGTTTATTTCACTCTCCAATCCACAGAAATATTCTAAAAGTACAATCAGTTAACAGAATTAAATTAAAGGTTTTACAACTTATTTATTTATATGTTATTTATATGTTATGTATGTGTTACACAGTTCATGTAGTTCTTCTGTAGTTACTGCTCTCTGCCTGTCAGGTGTTATACGTACCCAAGCATTAGTGTCTCTTCCCCTGAACCTGCCACAGACTTGAGATAAATCACACGTATTTTTAGGTTCTGGTGAAGGTTTACAAATATTAAACCTTCATGATGTTCTATGGAGAAAAAAATCCTTCACGGAAAGCTGCAGATTGTCTTTCTTTCTTTTTTGCAGTACAGCAGTTGGCCACTGAGGCAAGGAGGCTGACTCCCAGCGTGTTATCTAGCTTTCATTTCTGGAATTTATATTTCTTCTCAATGCTTTCTCTGTGTTGACGGAGGCACAAAAAAAAAACATGCTTGACTCTGGCAATTTCATACAAAACGCTAACGGTGAAACCCCTGAAACCTGTACTCTACATCTAATGCAAAATACTGCACATAAAATGTTCCACGGTACAATAGTTCACTCCAAAAGCACTTGAGTAAAAGCAGAATTCCTGACTTCAGCTGTTCAAAAACTATACAAAAAGCTGCTCAGTCACAGTCACAGGTAATTCTTTTTTTTACCCACTCTTGGATATTTGAACACACCGATTTTCACACCGCATTCATTTTCGAAAACGGGCCTCTGTGTGAAGCCTCTCGCAGAGATGGAGGAGGGGAGGTGGATGAACGCAGGCGAGTTAAATGGAGACAAGTACTGATTCGCTTGTTTTGGTTCAACGAGTGAGGCGAGGCCTCGACACACAAAAGATTAAAGCCCACTCCAGAGCGATGAGCTATAGTCAATTAGAGCCATTAAAAATGATGAGATTCATATACATGCTAAAATATGCGGAGTGCTTCTAGATGTGAAGAGCCGAGGAACCTGAGGACGGAGAGGATGGTGTGTGTGTGTGTGTGTGTGAAAGAGCATTTTCCTGCAGTAGGCTGACTCTCCAACACAGACTTTCTAACACACGAGTGCTTTTATGCTGAAAACAAAAGAGGAATTAAAATCAGAAACATTCATCCATCGTCTGCCACCCCGGCCTTTACTGTGTGAACAACCAACAGCTATTTATTCATCTGATTTCCCCTTCAACCCCGCCAGCAAACACACGCAAACAAACACACGACGCTACTGGCGCCTTTGATTGCTGCCACCCACCCTGGCAAAACCACTGATACATGGGGTTTTTCAAGCCAGAACAATTATGAGATGCCATGAATGCAGCAGCCTCCCACTGGGAATAATATAGATCTTACACAATCATTTATTCCAGCGCAGTGAGTCTTAAAATCATAGATTTTCTTAAAGCAAATGAAAAATCTGCCCCGGGGCGGAGATAATTCCACTTTTTTCAAGAGCTTTCTTGAGTCAAGGGCTGTTTTCTTGAAGATACTTGAGAAGAAAATGCTGTCGCTTCTTTCAAATCTATATATTTCTTTTTGTTTTAAGAACAGTTTTTAAAGTGCTCCTCAAAACAAAGTGAGGCTTTGGATTGGTATAACACTGGAGATCAGACAGAGGGCAAGGAGGGAAAAGAAAGTCAGGAGGATGTGATATCAAAGAGGAAGGTATAGAGGAGAGGATGAAGAGTAAAGGAGAACCGAAACAAGAGGGGGGCGAGGGAGGAAACAAGTTTGGAGAGAGGAGTTCAAAGTGGGGAGAGAAGAGAGGGGCGGTGGGGGCATGTGAGGCTGGTTATGCTGATTATTTCTGATGAAGTTGGGGACAGAAGGTTGGTGCAGAGCAGGTAGAGATGAGACTGTATGTGCGACTCCCTCTGTGCCGCTCTTCAACATCAACACCTACCTTAATGAACAGCTAGCTAGCTGTCCTACAACAAAGGAACCACTTCATTAAGCCGAAATGCACGAAAACATCCCCGCGTTTAATATCGTTCCTCAACAAAACCTACAGACCTCTTCTCTGCCTGAAGGGTTTAAAGCACAATTCAGTCTTGTTACCTTAGTTTCATACTTGCATAGAAAAGTGCAGTGGGCCAAAGTTGAACCAGGTCCATCTATAAACTGTGAGGCGTGATTCGAATAGAGAGTTTGTAATAATTGTTTTCTCTTTAAAAAAAGGTTTGGTTAAAATCTGTATCCCGCTCATGTTTCTTTTCTTTTCCTTCCCTGTTATGTTACAGATAGAAATGAGGGCCACAAGTGAACAAAAAGCACGCGTCATCCTTTAAGTGACATATAAGAGTCATATAATAAGTTTCCAGCTCGTGTGGGATTACCAGACACTCGATAGCAACAACAGCCAAGATGATCGCATGACAAATACAGCTCCCTAAATTCCCAAAGAGAGCATTTCAAAAAACAAATGTCTCATTACAAAAGATACAGTGCACTCTCAGCTGCCACTCATTTTCTAGGAACACGGTCAAAACAAACATTAAAAAGTCAGTTCAACGTGTCACCTTCACAAAACCAAAACACATCTGGGTTCTTTGACTGTGTTTCTTTTCAAAGGAGTTATTCCTCAGGTTACTTGTACGTGCGGCAGTGAAACCTCACACACAAAGACGCTGCTCTTCAGGAATGCCTTTATATCTCCCTACCTTAATTACCTTATCACGATGAGGTACGAATTCTTAAACTGCCTCACAAGGACCTCTTCCATCTCTGTAAATGATATTCACTATGTGTTCCTGTGAAAATCCAAATCCTTCTTGTCCCTTAGTGACACTCATATGTCATTCACAATAACTGTAGACTGCTGTCTAATATATATTTTCCTTTTTCTTATAAAATCTGTCCTCTTGTTTTCCAGACTCCTCAACTTTTTATTATCAGAGGGCAGCAGTGCCGCCCCAAATCCCTATTCCCAAGTCAACAAACAGTTGTGAAAGAAAGCAAGTAATGCTGGGAAAAGGCCGAAACATTATCAGCTTCATGCATTGTGAACGACTGGGATTGGGGGTGTGTTTAATAATAGACCTGAGGGTTTAACTCAGAGGTCAGAGGCCTTGCATCCATCACCAGACAAATAGACATAGGTTACATAAACAAACTATAAATACGTGGCTTTGGATGATTTGTTAATCATTGATTTGTTTGCAGTTATTCTGACGCTGCACGGTGGGATATACTGTAAAGACAATTCTAATTATCCAAACGCAAATACACACTTTAAAAGAAGTGTTGTGAAGACTTTTGTTTGCGGCAGGAATACAGGTCTGATATTTGACAGGAAGTGTGGAAAAAGCAAATCCATCAGGCACGGGAACATTGTTGTGCGAGACATTATTAAATGAGCGCAGCGACAGCTTCCCCTGCCAATAATTCAGCCCCACTGTGGCTAATCAGGTGCCGGGTAAACAAAAACTTTCCTTTTAAATACGAGGCCGAGATGAATTATTCACAAAATAAGGTGTTTGCATGTGTGTGTATTGCTGACCTAGTTACCTCCCACTGTTGTTTTCAAAGGGGTGGTACAGAGGACTCTACCAACATCTGAACTTTCTCGTGAGTGCATGTCCTGGTGAGGTGGTTTGATGTTGTACATGTAGTGGGGGGGGGTTTATTTCAGTTGTACCCCCACAGCCCTGTCAGACGAACTCAAAGTACCCCTTCAACAACACCTCCTGTCATGTTCCAGATGTTTTATTTAAAGTAGCTGTCATTGTTCAAAGTAGTTATTGTTACAATATTTTTCCATACAATAAAGACAACCTGTCACCATTTAAGTCAAGTGGCAGAGGCAGACGTTTCAACTTTGTATCCACTACATTTTGCCATTTCAACCATTCATCAAAATACAGCAATGTCTCCATCACTTATAGCAGCTTACTATATATGTTTATACATTATTCTTAGCTAACTATTTGAACTATTAAATTATTACTGTTAGCTTACTATTTCAACAATGTATCCGTTACTTTTAGCCTACTATTTATGTTTATGCGTACCTTTTCCAACCATTCAGCTCACCAGGCTACTTCAACCATTTATCCATTCCTTTAACTGACTCCTCTGCTTGCTTGGTACAACAAGAAGGATTCATTTAGAACAATGAGGTTGTGTCAGAGGGGTGTGGCTATCAGAAAATAATGCATTGTATAAGATTATTTTCCTTATATAGCACTGCTCAGCAGTGACCTCAACTTTCATAGTTTGAATATTTAACAGTACGGGGTGTATGGGTATATCATTCTTTCCTTTCTTATTCCAACAGAATTAGATGGAAATGTATACAGATTCTGGGAAAGTAATGACTTATTGCTCGGTTAAAGTTATCATTTAATTATTAATCTACTTTACAGTGGTTGTGGAGGCAGTTTTATACAAGTTGGTGGAAGTTATCACACTGCACAGCTGACGTTATGTGTGAGAGTGTGTGTGTGTGTGTGTGTGTACCATTTGCTCCTCTTTCTCACGACAGCTGCTGTACAAGTTTGGGATTTTGTTTTGTGTGAAGTGTGTGCGGCTTGGCATCACATACTGCGAATGCACAGTTTTTTTATTTACCAGTTCCTTAAAGCCACCTCTCTCAGCGGTTTGGATGGACACCATGTCGTTACATACGTGCACAGTTCCGGCGCGTTGTTTCCCTCCACCACTGGCTTTTCTTTTTTTTTTTGTCATAAGGACAGTGACTCCTCCATGACTCAGAAAACGATGCCTGCTTTGTGTTTTTGTCCTTCAACACCATCCCTCGAGCTTCTTGTGTCGGAGCCAGAGGACATTCTCCAGCAATCCCTCACAGTGGCGGGAGATGCTTTCTCATGGTTCAGTGTTGCCTAGAACTGTTTGTCTCCATTTGCTACATTTCCTTTCATAGCATGACAGTGAAATGTACATTTGTTTTCACTTAGTGAAATGCATGGCCACTGCTTATCATACAGTGGATTGCGCTTATGCTCACAAAATAAAGACGAATCCGGTATCCCTCGCAATTCCGTCCATGTTGGACAATTACGAACCTCACGTCCTACGTCCAATGCCAAGGTTCAGTGTCAGGGCCAAAGTAGCTTGTACTCCTTGTGCTTTACCTGGCAAGGTGAAGAGGAAGATTGTAGTAAATGGGAGTGTAGCATATCTGACTTTAATGCAGGAAACCAGAGTTTGTGTTTTAGTTGCCTAAACCTACCCATACCTTATAACTACAGTTTATTTGCCATAACCATGATCTTTCTCTTACCTTTCCCATATCTTTATATCATATCACATCTGTCCCATGCGCAGATACTGTAGACAGCCAGGATTTGATCATTTTGATCATTTTTGCCTTGGCAGCACAGAAATGGTTTTGCAGAAATGTCCAACACTGACGTTGTGGTCTGGCGATAAAGTTGCAACTTCTGTGCCTTTTAAACTTTTAAAACCAGGATAAACCAGATAACTAAAGAAATACCGTATGTTCATGATTCTTCACGTTCGGCCTTTTTGAAATGACAAATGAGCAAACAACATAACATAGTCAACTCCAAACCACTTTCCAAAGGATGCTGAGTGCATATTTGAGTGAAGCTAACGTATGTTCATGAACTTCATGCTCAGTGCCTTCCTGGCAGCAACAGTGCCCATCTTTCCTCCTCACTTCCCCAACTCATCTTGTTTTCTCCACCACACGTTTCCCTCTCATATATATATATACATATATATATCTACTCAGAAAGACTTTTTTAAAGTTACATCACTCATGCTGATGTGTCAAAAGCCAATAAAGGCAGCATTTAGAGCCTGGATCCTCATTTGTAACGTATAGTTGTCAGTGCAGGCCTGTTAATGTAATGAGTCCATGGCCGGCACAGGATATATAATCAAGGCAACTCATTAAGGGCACACCGAGTGTGACTGGTGATGAAGTGTAAGAGCAGCCGTCAGGAATAAGCCTTAGTGGGGTCAGGAAGCCAAAGGATCAGTAAATACAGTGATCTTAAAAGAAAAGAGGGGTTGATTTGCTCAAGTGTGTACAGTATCTGCGTCGCTGCAGGAGTGTGTGTGTGTGTGTGTGTGTGTGTGTGCATATTTCTCCACGTTTGTCTGCGTGCATCTGCATGTGTGTGGCTGAAAGTCTGTGTCTGCGCTCCAGCTTGGAAAAAAAAAGTAACCCAAATCAGAACCATATGCACCGTATTCACAAGATGCTATAAAGCCCCGCGTTCTAACCATTCGCAGGTCTCCAAAGTCATATATTACCCAATTCTGTGTCTTGTCTTTGCACAGTGGCTTACAGAAAGCGGAGAGACACAGCCACAGCCACAGCTACCGACAACACGTTAATCAACTGGGACAGCACCACAATGCCACCGTGAAGATAGGAGGCTCTAAAATGGCTGCCATCAGAAAGGGAGTTTACAGCTCCGAGCCGTTCTCTCTTCATGCTGAAAAATGACATTCACTCTGTGAGCTAAAAAAAAAAGTGGAGGGATTTTAACCGAGAGTTTCCAAGGCCGACTTTTACTCCCAGGATGCCTTGAGAGTTTCTGTCAACAAGTAGAATTGTCTCTGTGAATGTGAAGAGAAATCATGCTCGTCTATGGAAAAGCTCCCTGGCCCTTTCTTTTTATCAAAGACCCCCGCCAACCACACACACACACACACACACACACAAACACACACACACACACACTCAGCCATGGCAGTGTTGATGTGATGCTGCACTCCAGGCTAACGTATACACACTGTCCATCCTTGTAACCAGTGAGCCTCTGAGAATAGCAACAGATAGCATTAGCAAAGAACAAAACAAATCATAGCCCAGCCAGGGACGTCAAACAGAGAGAAAGGGATTGAGAGCGGAGGGATGAAAGTGGACTGCGAAGGAGTGAGAACAAGGGAGAGTGAAGCGTAGCAGGACAAGTCTCTCCCTCAGTACTGCTCGTAGTGACGACCCCTTCAGGGAATTATCACTGACTACAGTTCCCCGCGGCTCCACGGAGCGTCTTTAGCCTCTTTTACCTCGTTGTTGTGGTTTTCAGCAGCAGCAGAAATGAAACGCTCTGATGAACCCACTGTGAGACTGACAGGCAAAGTTAGCAACCTGCTGGTGAACATGCACATGTCCAGAAATATGACTCAGTCATCAAGTTCAGTGGGTTTTTCCACACAACATGAGTTTGTGACCCGTCTGTGAATGGGTTTAAAAACTGGTGAAAAAGAGTAAAAATCAGTGGGACGGAAACACATTTTACTGTGTAAAATCACTTACTACTGTAAATTAATATTTCGTGCCAGAGGCTTTAGTCGAGCATGCGGGGTGAGGCGTGATGTGGAGTGTGTATACATGCCTACATAAATACGTGATCCTCACCGAGTGAAAATGTGAGGAGGAAAGCAAAACAAGAGCCTTAGAGACATGAAAACGCCAAGCACAAAGAACGATAAATCTTCTTAAACCGGTCATCTGACAGAGTTTAGGCAGGTCCTGTGAATAATATCCCTCGCAGGATCGAAAGCTAAACAAGGCAGACGTGTGGCGACGAAAACAGAACGGGAGAATTCGCTTTTTGCTCTCCGAAACAACCCGGGATCGCTGCCAGCGCCTCATGAATCTGACTCGTCCTAATCAAAAGCACAAATAGCGTGGAGATAAACATACCACTTTAAAACTGCCCCTGATAATGATTTCAATTAATTGGACTCTTTCTTATTGCCGTTATTTTTCTTCCCCCGAGCAGCATGTAGGAATTAAAGCGTTTATATAAAGATGTTTAAAACCAGTGACACGGTGAGGATAAATCCTGGCGAGCTGTAAGCATTGTCAGAGGACGAGAGGGAGGAGGAGAGGGCGAGTGAGTGATGATCTTTATCTAGATTACTGTGGGTGTGCGGTGTGTGTGTGTGTGTGTGTGTGTGTACGTGCATGTCTGTACATGAATGTGTGCGTGTGTGTGTATGTTAGATGAGTCATCCTCAACCTTAAACACCCCCTATAATCACAACATCAACAGAGCACAAGACGCTCGGTGCTGGCACAAACATTCCCACACTGATCTGACTGTGGATGAGGACGTGAGCGCATACGTATGTCTATGCGCAAACGTGTGTGTGTGTGTGTGTACTTTGGGTGAGGATAGCTCTGTTATTGTTACAGTTTGGGTTTGCTTTAGGGATTATCTAATGCAGTTTTCACGCAGGACACTGGGAAGCAACTGAAATATCTGCTAGTGCACTGGTGTCTTTTCTGTTCAATTTGTAGAAGTGTTTGATCCACTCAGGGAAGTAATGTTGAATAGAAATGTAGTTGAAGGTGGTCATCGGTGTCAGTTTCATCGTTTGTGTGTGTGTGTGTGTGTGTGTGTGTGTGTGTGTGCGTGTGCGTGCGTGCGTGTGTGTGTGTGTGTGTGTGCGTGCATGTCTGTCCTAAGCCTTCTCGCCTGTGCGTCTGTCTGCTGTCGTGGAGAGTTTGTGTGTTTGTTGTGGAGATGTGGCGGTGCCGTGAGTGGACAGTGAAGAGAGCCATTAGAGAAAGACGTCCACTGATTAGGACTGAACTTCTACTCTACTTCACTTATCACACACACACACACACACACACAGAGACAGACAGACACAGACACACACACACACACACTCACACAGAGACAGACACACACACTCCTGCTCAGATAGCAGGTGGTTTGGTTTATTAGCCACTCTTAGCCTCTTGACCACTCATGTGTGTGTATGAGTGTGGCTTGTTGTGTGCATTTTTACATGTATGCATGCAAGTGTGTGCACAAAAGTGTGCACGTGTGCATGTGCGTGTATCTGTGCACACGAGTACTTGTACTTAAGTGCATAAATGCGAGTGTGTGGTGTGTTATCGGGGCTGTCGCAGCTCCTCTCAGGCCTGGACAGCGTGGTGTGTCTGACGGACTGAAGTTGAGGCTGTAGTGATTAGGAGGAGATAAACAGCAGCAGCCGGGAGACACACAACAGCACTGTGATGAGACACAACAGCACACACACCTGACCGGTTTAACCTTCATTCAGCCAGGGAAGGTTAACACAGCACCTCACTCTGTCCCCGAAACACCGGATTTAACATCCGCACTGTGATATAGAGTCACATCTGGAGCAGTGACAAACGGTATGTCAAAAAAATCTGCACTATCCCTTTAACCGTAGGCTCGCCTAGTCTGTCTCAAAGCATGTAATGTAGATCTCGACACACACACGCCAACAGCAGTAACACATTTCTATGCCCTTAAGGCCACAGGTTTGTAAGTGGAGTTTAGATTTAGACATTAACAGAAAAATGATATACAGCTCACTTCTGTATCAACATATATTTGTCTGGACAGGAGATGAACGCAGACATTTTTTTCCCCACTTGCACCTCTTATGCAATATGGGATCGTAGGACCGACAAGCCATTTATAAGCTCTATAATCAAAGAAAGAACATTTTCCGTTAAGTGACACTTCCACTGGAGCAAAACATCTCTTTTCTTTATGCAGAGCCTCCCTGGTTATGAATCGGGCTGTCCTCTAAAATGTCGTCCCTCTCGGTGGTCCTGACAGGGCAGATCAGTAAAAGCGTTCACCTCTCACACATCAAGTCATATCAGAGCACAGATTTCAGTGTCAGCAACAGCTCGCTGTCACAGCCTTTGTCGACATGTTCACCTGGCTATAGTTTCAAATTGCACCGCGTCACTTCACGTGGTCGAGCAGAACTGGATACCCTTTTGGCACCCCAGCACAGTGACTTTATTTAAAATGCAGTTTTCATTGTTTTCGCGTGGGCCGGGGCTGTTCCCGTCGGACCGCAACTCATTGGTCTCTTCTCAGAGGTCTCTGGGGGTGATGGGGAACAGAAATAATGACCCATGAACTCAAACGCAGATGACAGAGGTTGTGGGACGGCTTTCTGACGTCAGAAATTCTTTTTTAAACCGGCCCTGTTTACTCAGCTGACTGGCTGAAGTTGGGAGAGAATAAAATGAGGAGAGAAACGCACCGACTCGGACAGGGGTGCAGAAATTCTAAATTCGCTGACAGACAGCAGAGCGGCAGAGCTTATAGCCAGACAGGACGGAAAAAGAGGTGGGAGGACCGGAAGATGAAAGAGAAAGTGGCTATGAATCAGTTGACCCTCTTAGGGACGTGAATGCCACCGAGCTTCCACTTTGATCATGAGAGATGGCGCAAATCGCTGCAATATGGGCTATGAAAACGCAAGAGAAAGTCGGTGATGAAGAGAAAGAGAGAAGGTAGAGAGGGGTCACATACCAGCCCAAGGCTCAAGAGGGAGGGAGTTTGGGAGAGGAGAAGGGGTTAAGGCAGAGAGGGAGGGAGCACTGAACAAATCAAAAAAGGAGGGAGAAGAAAAAGGGCAAGCAGCGGAAAAAGAGGCAGTAGTGAAAATAGGACTATGATGTCCTACCACAGCAGAACTGCAGTTTATTTTACCTATATTTCACTAAAGTTAAGAAAATGGTTTGTTTTCTAAGTTCAAATAAAAGCTTCTACAATGATCTTAGAGATAAACATGCAGATTCATTAACAGAGAAAGAACATGGTTGGAAAAGATTGTTATGACTTCAAAAAGCTGAAAGCTCAGAGTTCAAAACCAAATTATTTTAAGTGGAAAAATTGGAAATTACAAAATGCACAAAGTAAAGCCAGATTTTTGTTCTTGGCCGACTAACCGTTCACCGGTAATAGCTCCAGAATATTTGATGCCAAAATTGTGATGCTTGTGGAAAGCCATCAACACTTGTATCAATTACCCAATGTGATCTGAGTGAAATATATTATGTCAATAAAAGCTTAATGAAGTGAGTGACTCAGTGCGCACAAATGCTACCCGAGCTACAGGAAGGAGTTACTTCAGCCCATGAAGAGACACTCCGGTGTGCTGGGAAGAAGTGGAAGTGGATTAGAACATCGACCAAAGGAAAAGCAGTTATTATATCTAATTATGTTGTAGTTGAGGGAAAGAGCAATTATTTAAAAGCAGCAAGTTAAAGTCAGACTGTCGTCATGAGAAAAACGCTCTCATTGTTACTGGCCTGGAGTCTGCCATTCCCACGTGGCATTCACATTGCCTCCACATACAATGGATTCACAGGAAAATATGCACTCAGCTGTTTGTTATTGCATCTCATCGATAGAAGCCTGGTCGCTCTCTGCAGCCAAATCTGAGCTGTATTAAGTTACTGCCACGACGGTGAAAAGGGAAACAAGGAAAAGGTTGCTCGTAGTGACAAACTAACCATCTCATTGTTTCGGTTTACCGGCCTGCGACTCTAATATTTACGGACTCACCACTCTCATCCTCGTTTCCAGCTGACTGCTGAATTTGTAAATGAGCAACTGTTGGCTAACTTGCACGCCATAAAACTCCCCAAACAGTTAATTCCCTAAAAGTCTTGTTCCTATAAGGAAAACTTAACCACAGAGTGACGGATCAGAAAACTGTTATATGAATCATTTTTGTGACGGTCATTTGTGGGTATTTTGGAAGAGTCGTCCAGCTGATGGCACCAGATCAACCGGTATGTGGCATCGTGTAAAACAATGGAATCAACCTATTTTCTATTGTTTTGCAGGACTCGTCTGAGTTTGATCTTTCAGCAGCAGCGGATTCCGTGATCAAAAGCTAATAGTCTGTTCTTTTGGATCAATTCATCTTTTGATCGTTGAACCCCCGCAACACTTTAAACACTGTTAATGGATCAATGGCAACAACAAAAAAAGAGCATAGAAGCAGATATTTCCCCGACAGCCCTGGAACAAAGCGTGTTCAGCGTGCTCAGTCATCTGCTTCTTGCCTTCTTTGCATAATCCTCGCAGGCTGCCATCTGTAGCTTTAACATGGTTCTCACGCCACACAGGGACCTTTCAGGGGTTTCCCCCCCCGTCTCCCCAACACAGGGCACTGCCTCCCTCTTCTTTTCCCTCCATCACTGTATCTCTCTTCATGCAGTGAGAGTATCTCTGGAAGTCTGCTTAGCTTTAATTCATTCAGACCTGTGGTCCTGAGGGTCGACTGGGAAGTAAAACAAGCCGCTATGAAGTGAGCCATCACTCACACGCCCGCTCTGTCATCCTCTTGTGCTTCTCCCCCGGCCAAATGTATCTATTCCTGTCCTCTTCTGTGTTTTCTTTTCACCCTCCTCCCAATGCCTCACTCCTTCAGCCCCTATCTCTGTCTATACCAGCACATCAAAACAAACTATAACTTAAGATGGACCACCTCAGCCTCCCACCAGTTCCCAAAAGACACAGCCAAGAGAGCAGAGGAGAGGGATGAGGACGGGGAAGGAGTGGGAGGTTTGGGAGGGAACAAATCGCCAGATAACACTGACATAATGAGGGGAAATGAGAGAGATAGCAGGAGAGCAAATACAGGAGGTGGACAGGGAAGCAATGACGCGTAAAAACAGGTGAGGTGAGAGGAATGGGATGTGCTGCAGAGCTGTGTGGAAATGGGAAAATAAAGCGCATAAAATAGATGTGGAGCTAGAGAAAGGAGGAGAGAAGGAGTTCGGAGGTGGGAGTGAGAGAAAACGAAGTGAGTGACTCAGGAGGGAATTGATTAGCAGACTGGAGGAATCTTCCTGCAAAGCCAAGGAACCACAGAAAGAAAAGAAAGGGAAGGGAAAAGAGGGGAGAGAGTAAGGGTGAATGAAAGAGGAGGCTCGAGCGCGGTCAGGGGAAATACAGAAAGTGAGATGAAAGAGTAAACTGAGGAAGGGGTGGAGGGAGGGGAGGATGGGAATATTGGCAGACAGTAATTTAAGGCTGGTCATAGGGGAGTAAGAGAAAGGGAGAGGGGGGGGTGCAAAAATAAGCATGCACACACACACATTCACAGAGAAGGCTACGCTTTGCTCTCATAATAAAAAACGGAGTGATCCAAGGCAGAGCTGCCCTCAGACAAAGCACAGCCTCTCCCCACCAGTCGACCAGGAAGTGTGTCCAGGCACAGGATACAACAACAGCCAAGACTTTCTGCAACGCCGGCTCTCTACATCCCACCGCACGCATCTGATAACAGTTCAAACTCCCAGCCGAGGTCGAATCCTTCTGCTACTCTCCACAGACAGTGAGAGCTTAGTAGAACATGCACATTTGCTATTTGTATGCTTTCATCATTTACTTATCATCATTTGCGTTATGCTGGACGACACTGAGTACAAAGAAAACAGTGTTAAACAACAACTCCACGAAAAAGGGACTTGAGAGAGTAAAACAAGAATGATCACATTTGAAACAGCTAAGACTTTAGACTCCATTTACACCTGGCAGTATGTTGTCTGGCCTTTGCATTAAAAGTTCTTGCTATCTCGATTCTGATTTCAATGTGCACATTAGGTAGTGGGAGCTGGCAGACCTTTTAACCAACATGGCACATATCCCAGGTCAACGGAAGCCAAGGTGCTGTATGGTATTTATTTTCCAGGTGTTAGCATGCTAACATGAGATGGTGAATATTGTAAACATGTTTCCTGCTAAGAAATGTGCATGTTAACAGTGTTATTGTCAGTATGTTAGCTTTTAGCTAAAAGCGCCACTGTTCAGGCTTACTTTAGTTATGCACGTCGTAAACGTTAGCTTCAGGACGCGGATACGCGCCGATTGCACAAGTGAAAGGAAAGCCACTACACAGATTTTGTAGACACGCTGTTAGCCTTGTTATTAGACCCTCACTGTCTGGTAAACGTTCATGTCTGTCAAACCCCAGCTAAGATCACTCAAGTGATTTTTCTCAAGATGAAAAGCTGTTTCACAGGCTGATTAGTAGCTCACTGAGAGTGCACCTTAAATTTAGTACCTAAAATCCAGGAAACTAATTTCACTTAAATATATATGTATCCATACTAAATGACACCACAGGGGGAAGGCAGATCGACTTTATGCATCAAAACAATATTATGCACAAACAAAACCTGCAAAGATAACATGGATTTCAGTACAGTGTTATGCAGAAACCTGCAGACTCCTCAGCATGTCCTTATCCTGCAGGGATATAACTTTAATAGCTGTTTCTATCAGATTATGAAGCTGCAGCCAACACCACGATGGGGTCTCATGCAAGTGCAGAGGCGAGGAATGTTAAACGAGTCAGCCCGGGCCATGAATGAAGCTGAAACGAGGCTGATTAGATCCCCTCTGCTTTGCTCTGCCCTCCAGCCAAGGAAACACCAAAATGACTTGTTATACTTGCACCGCAGCCAGAAACTGCTCAATGTCTCCTAGTTTGGACAATGATCTTCCTCTCACGACTTTCACATATCACAGCAGGGTCTCAGATCAGCTTGAAATCCGTGCGTCAAACCGCTATACGCAAACACACACAAGGTATTACACAAAGTATTAACATCGACATACACGCACACTCTCTTTATCAGAGGAATGTTCTGGGCTTAGAGGTATTTCCTGATATCAGGGTTTGATTTGATCAGATTGTGTTTCTGTAAAGTGGCTCTATGAGAAGACAGGAGAGGAAAGAAGAAGAAGAAGAAGAAGAAGAAGAAGAGGCCTATATAGGGAAAGAGACTGGCAGAGCCCTAATTTAAAGCAAGCGTTCAGGTTTTACAACCAGCTGAGGAATGTAGACATGAATTGGGTTTTATTGTTTTACAAAGCAGCGGTGGACCTCCAGCAGCAACTATCTCTATCTCACCACATTTAAAGCGTTCTGCTCTCTTTTACCTTTTCTTTCTACTTCCCTCCGAAGCTATCTCCGTCTCTACTGTCCTCTCAACCACCTCTCTCTACTTCTATCCTCGTGTTCTTCTATAACCCTGCCTTCTGCAAAACACATTTATCTACTATTAATTTGTGTTGCCAAATACGTTTTGCTGCCTGGATTACCTTAGCGGGTCATGTTTTGGTTTCCAGTAAAGGAAGTGTGACATCACTGTACCTCAGCGACTGTCTGTGTGGATGATTGGACTTTGACACCGGAGACTAGGGTTCACATACAGTGTCTTATTTGTGGCTGGATTAAGTATACTATACTATAGATATAGATTTAGTAATCTTCAAATCGTATCGCCTGATTGCAGGCACCGCAAATCCAAAGCCCCTGAGTGTCGTAAATGCACCATCAGACACATTTGAAAGCTCGTCTCTATCTTAAATGGTTCCAAAGTTACGTAGCATCGATGCTACGCTCGGTTCTAAAGGGTGCGTAAATCTCAGATATGTGTTTGACATCTGTGAGTGTTAATAACTTCTATGTTACATTCTAAAGTGCTTGTGAGTATCATCATTTGTTAGCATAGTCTATAGCATGATATATATGTTTCCCTGCAGAATATGCACGTGTCTGAGTGTGTGTTTGTGTGTAGGTAAGTGTGATGGATGACTGTGTCTCAGCAGTAGCGCTGAACACTGAGCGGGGAGAGTGTGTTAGGGGTCGACCAAGGCCGCCTGCTAGTGGTACACCCCCACCCCCCTAATACGTATAGTAGCATGTCAGCTATGATAAAGCTCAGCTACACAGTGCAGCGTTCCCTCAGGTATACTTAGCGAGGCAAACCCGCCTCACACACACTCCGTCATTACGCAAGGGAGGATGGGTGTATAGACGAGGCTCACAAACGCCACACACACTCCCCTGCATAACCCCTAGCAGGCCGCACACACACCATACATTATACTCCACTGCAGGGCTGTGGACACACACACACACACACTCACAGGCAGAGAGGCGAAAGAACTGAATTGACTACATAGTTACTCATCCATATAGAATAGTCCCGGCCAGCTTGTCAGCGGGACAGCAGGGTCGTGTCATTTTCAGTGGCAGTAAATGATGGCATCCCCTCACACGGGCAATCCATCTCACTCACACACACACACACACACACACACACACACACACACACACACTGTAAAGCTATAGATATTACGGAGCTTTAAGCCGGACCAATGTCTCAATTCAACCGTTCTTTTCTTATAAACTGATATGAACGTACACGTGTGCATTGAAACAACTAAATGTGTTTGTTTTTCTCCAAAATCTTTCTTGTTGAGTGAACATGTGTGTTTTGATCATAACTTCTTTCTACTCAAGTAACTTCCATTGTATTGGGGCGGTGGCAGAAATATCAGAGAGCAATATTTAAAAGGTTTTGAAACTAAAAGCATCTGCATTGCTAAATACCACTAGACATGAATGAGCTGAACCAACCCTTTAACCAAATGAGGCAAGTTGCTGGCCCTACTCCTATATAAGAGTATAATTATTACAGTATACCAGGAAAAGCAGGGTCTCACATTTTACTTCATCATCAAAAAATATGACTGAGTTGGCGTGTGGCTAATCTTTGGCTTTTCTTAGTTTGGAGCCAGAAACGGGGCTGACTGGGTAAACCAGCAGTCAGGCTGCGTTCCCCTGGAAGGCGGCTTCATTAAAATCACTGTGTAGCCACCCATTTAACACAAATCCTGCTATTCATTTAACCATCCATCTCTACGTATCTTTATCCGTCTCTCATGAACCGTAATTTATGCTAAAACAGATGCTGCTACTTCTGTTGCTGCTGTGATGCTGTGTGTGTGTGTGTGTGTGTGGGGGAGGTGGAAGTAAGCAGAGCAAATAATATTCATAATCACTAATTCAGAAACAAAAGAAGAAATTCCCTGACACACACACACTCAGCACTCGCATGACAATGATGCATATTTCATGAAACAAGTCATCACACACACACACACACACACACACACACACACACACGTTCTAATATTCTTCAGCCTCACTGACAGTGATGCTGCTGACTCAGGCCTCTCGGGGGGTTAGAGGGATTTAGTGTTGCTGAATGGGCTCCTGTAAGACACACAAACACAAACACACATACACACGTGTACATGCAAACCAGCATCACCCGGGGTAACAGATGGATGCACGCTCTCCATTCCTGCCATAACCGTATGCTTTTTAAACTCCAGTCTGGTCAGGGTGTAAGGGAAGACAAGCATAAAGCTTTCATCAAAAGCTCTATGAGGGCTAGCTGATGCTTCTCACTGTGTGTGTGTGTGTGTGTGTGTTTGTTTGTGTGTACACGTGCAGGCGTGGGTGCGTGCATGTGTTCGTCTGATGGGCAAACACATTTCATGTTGTTCAGCTGTCTGCGTAGCGGAGCGGCAGCCGGGATGAACAAAGTGAGCAGAGAAATATCGTGCACGCTGGAAAAACACGCCTCAGAAACGAAGAGCAATCTTCTTCTGCACCTTCAGGGCACATTAACACACACCGCCAACGTGCAATCAGACAGTTTAGAAAATGATTCCATTAAAAAGTCAATGCAAATTCAGAGGTTCTGCTGTTTTGGCTATATATGTGTCTATGTTTTTATTGATTTAACTATAGTACTCTTGTGTACTGTAAGACAACCTCGGGTTAGGTCATGCCTCACTGCTCCCACACACACACACACACACACACACACACACACACTCACAGGTACTCCCTTGCTTCATCAATCCGTCCGTTTTGTGCGCCTACCTCCGCCTTTCCTTTCTTCTCTGCTTTGGTCTTTGTGCATCAGGCGCTTCTCATCCTCACAGGTCACTCTGACAGCGCTTATTTTCTTCATTCATTCATTTTTCCGTCTTTAATTTGCATGCTTGAAACCAACGTCATATTTGCACCTACAGCACATACCATTCATTTGTTTCCAACTCAAATCAATCCATTAAACTGTAGCAAAACCTGCGCTAGAATAAGTGGAAGTAAATACTAAATGGCACACTTATAGACCAGTGGTTTGGGGTCAATGCTAGATTTTCCTGATACAAATAAATTAAAAAAATGTAAAAATCTTCTTCTAAATAATCTAGTTTCTAATATTGTCCTGATATCTAAAACCTGTGTTGGGTGTGACCGCACTCTGCTCTTACAGATTGTACTGCTTCAGTATGCAACCGTGTGATATTAACTTCCTTTTTTACCTGAGGTGACAACTTTGACTGAACTCCTTTTCCTGAACAGGGATTGTTCTGTCACCAGCTCCACACTGCAGGACCAGAACAATGCTGTTTCTTTCTTTCATCAGCGGGCGATGAGGCTGACGTTGTGCCAGGCAGATGTAGCTTCAGCCGCAGTGTTATAGCACTAAATCATGTATGTAGCTATCTTTGGCACACCTAAGACCACTTTTGTTTTATAACCAGTCAGCTGGGAACATTAACAAGTCAACCAGAGACAACTCATGAAGCTAACATTAGTCATGTTCATTTTTATTCATGTTTTATAAAATTGAATTAAATTCACGTGAGCAAACAAGCCTGCAGTTATTTAGGTGTGCGACAATTGCAGTTGCGTAACAAAGCATAGCAAAGGGAGGCGGGGCTTAGTGAATGGTTGGTTAAGTCCAGTATATATTGAATAATCTATTCTTTTCTCTCACAGTCTACCTTGTTTATATGCTATTTCATTGCTTATTTTATCTCCTACTTTTGTGAATTGATGTTTTTCTCCGTTGTTTCCTTGCAGTAAAATGAATTGCGCGGCTTCCAGCAACCAAATCTCCCCAAAGGGAACAACTAAGTTTCATCCTAATCTTATCTCTTATGACTCAGCTCACTTTGGTTCATTTTAGCTTCTCAGTGCCAAATCTCGTTTCCCACATTTCTCCCTAGACGGGGTTTCCCTCTTTTCCTATGCGCTTTTCACTCACGAATTGTATCCCCCCCCCCCGCTGCCCCTCCCTCCCTGCACAACGTCATGCTGCACCCACAAAACCATGACAGATACACCGATAGCTTCACACACTGCGCCGAGCAAGAGCACTGTGCACACACTCCAGTGAATCTCTCACACACATTTATTTCAATGAGCTGACTGCGAAGAGAAAGCCGGCGTTAGGTGGGTGGACGGATGAGAAGAGCTGAGGTAGACAGATGGAGAGAGGAGGGGAAACAGGGGGGGAGAGAGGAGGACAGGTGAACAAATGGAGAAATGAAGCTAAATGAGGAGAAGATGGGTCAGAGAAATGAGAGGAGAGGAAAGTGTGATGGTGACAGGAGTGATTAGGCCCCAGCAGAGAAAGGAAGAAACAGGCACCTGCCTTTCTTATATCTAACCACATCCACCTTCAGGCTCTTTCAGAGAAAAAACACACACAGCAGCTAAACACCTCAGCCTTTCCAGGCAAAACAATGGCTGCATCCTCTGCATAGAACAACAGCCAGTCAGAAACAAAAGACAAAAGAACAAGCAGTTAGATGAGGAAGAAAAAAAACTATTGGAAGAAGCTCCCAGTATATGAAAAAACTCACATCACCATAGCAACCTTGGCTGAAGGGGTAAGGTAGCATACCAGAAAGATGGAAAAAAGCTACTGAGAAAGAGGGGAGGGAAAAGAAAGAGAGGAAAATGAAAGTGCCTGGAAAGAAGGGATTGAAAGAGGATCAAAAATTGAAAGATTGGTGTGTGGAGGAAAAGTAAGGCTTGCAGCAAAGGTCAGAAAGGCTGAAGGGGTCGAAGCTGAATGGTCACAAAACTGATCAAATGCAAATGTGAAATGTTTGTAATCTTCAACACTCGTAGTAAAGTACGAGTACTAATTAGCTGGTGGTGTAAAGTTGTTTAAACTTTGACGACTACAAGTTTGAAAATGAAAAGAAATCAGTTGGAAAGATGTGAGTTTATCAGACCTCTGTAGCTCCTCCCTGCTTAAAACCAGAGGCTCGAGGCTACATTAGCCACTGCTAGCATAACGAACCCAAATCTTCAACTGAACTATCAGCAGGGTTGCATTGTGGGTAATGTAGGGGCAGGTTTTGGTATGGAGTAATAAAAAAAAGACAATATCTCTGATTAGCATGCAAAAATTTGCTAATTAGCACAAAGTACAGCTGAGATTGATGGGGATGTCATTTATTTAAAGGCTATTGTAGTATTGGACAAATGGACATTTTGACCTGATGGTGGCACAAGAGGAACGGTCAAGGGTTAACTGAAGTCAGTGCGATTCATCCTCTGGGGACCATGGATGTGTCAGCAGTTAGAAGTTTACTGTTGACCAACAGACCGTCCCTAGTGCCTAATGCTCCAGGGACAAGCATGCTTCACAAAGCACCACCTTTAAAATCTTGTCACCGTCCTCAGAAAACCAAACACCTCCCTCCATCTTCCCAGCACCCTTTCCTAGCTTCCAGCACTCGTTCATCTTTGCTTCATTATGTTTTTTCCCTAGGGGTCATATATTCCTCCTTTTCTTCCCTTTATTTCCATCTCCACTTGCTTGGGGTAGAGCTGTTTTGAATAATTCACAACGAGGCCTGATTTATAAGAGTGCTTGTAGTGTCCAGACATCTCACTCCAGCGGCTCATTATTGCTAAAGAACGGCACAGCGGCCTGCTGTCCAATGACACGCCGCCGTTCCCGAACTGGTGCGCAACATCTGCACAGTGTGTTCCCAACACACTTGTGCAAGCAGGCTCGGCAGCGAATGACAGGTCACGATCTGTCCTTTCATATGTTATCGCAGTCGAACAGCCAGACACAGTCTGTCTCAGAAAGAAATATATCTCCATTGTCATGTGAAAAAACATCCTAGAGATATTTCATGGTCTTTCTACCACCCAAGCTATGAAGCACATCAATAAGGGAGGAGGGAGCATTACCCATTTTGTCTCCCCTACCCACATTTTCTCCAGCTCTAAGCACTGTAGCAGTCACAGACCTTCTTCTTCTAAACACCAACATAGACATTTATTTATTACAGACTGCCATTTGATGGATTTTTGCCTCAAGGAACCCTCATATGAGAAAATGTGTGTTGCTGAATTGTAACTGTCTGCGCTGTACATGGGGAGATAACAGTGGTGGGAGGGAAACTTATGATGATATAGCCATTTTTATACACTCATTAAATTGGATAATTTGGAGTTAATTGAAGTATAGGGAAACTGAACAATCACTCATTATACTGGGGCTTCCCTTCAAGGACCCTTGGAAATCCCAGGAACCTGAGAGCCACTAACAAAAGCTCCTGATAACATACAGTAGGTTGAATAAAAATATATATGCATCTGTATATGCACTAAAATAACTTACTTTTGCAGACTTCCCTTTTCAAAAGCTACTTCTACTTCTGAACTATTAAACCTTAAAATAATATTCTGTCATATCACTGCCTTCCTCGTTAGCCCTGCGTGGCTTCTGTGTGGTGGCTGTGGTGTAGTGTGTGTGTGTGTGTGTGTGTGTGTGTGTGTGTATGTGTGTAGCAGGTCAGATAAGCTGGTCATCGTGCAAAGGTCAAAGTGTCATGTTCAGTCCAGAGAGAAGTGACAGCCTGGATCGGGTGTCAGGTGTCAGAGATGATACTTTGGGGAATAACAGGCCCTTTATTCTCAGGGGACGTTATTTAACACGTCCAATTAGAACGGCTTTATGGGGGTTGGGGTCCTTAATAATGCAAGCACTTACACAGATGCAGACCATCTGTAGTTAGGTCAGTGTTATCAGTTGCTTTGTAGCATGAGGATAGAGTCGGGAGATGAACTATGCATCTTCCCTAATAGAGAAATGACCCATGAGCTGCTCCACTGAACCAAACCAGCCTGTCAGGAGTGACCTCCAGGCCTTTGGAGGAACAACACTAATATGACATTCATATAAACGGTACTCCGCCTCGTGTTCACCTCCACTCCTCTGTCCCCTCGGCACAGCCCTAAAATTGTTTTTTCTCAAGTGTCCATTTTTCCAAAGACATCATTTTTTTCTCCAGCGGGACTGAAAAAAGAAAAAGAAGAAACAGGCTGAGCAGATGATGTTTCTTGCATGGCTGACTTTGTCAATCTTTGTCAACCTCCTTCAGAAATTTCAATCAAAGCAATTTGACTCCAACAACAGATGAGCAGGTGGAGAGGGAGGGGGGATAAAGTAATGAGTGTGATCGATGAAAATACGTTACCATATCTCTGAGTGTGCACTATAGAAGAAAATAGTAGTAGTTTGCTTTTAAAGGTGGAGGAGATGGAGGAAATGGGGCTTTGGGGTATTTCAACATGAAAGAGATCTGCAGAGTATATGGAACCATGTCAGTCAACTAGTCTACCTTTATTGCCAGCATCTTCTCCTGTGTTAGTATCAGGACCTGGTGTTCATGTTCTTAGTTGTGTATCACAGACTCAGCTTTAGGAAAAGGTCTGAGTGACATGTTTGTGCAAAAGTATTGTGGAGCATCTCACTCTGTCAAATGTAAACATGTAACTCTTCTATGACACAGTGCACAGGATTAAGTAGTCAAAAGGCAGACGGAAACAACACGTTTATCCATACATGTTCATTTAACAAAGCCAAACAGATGAGCCACGACTGAATGAGCTTATCGAGCAGAAACGTTTGACAGCAAGCAAATGGGGCTTACAGGAAACGTGGTCTTCATTTATAAGAAACCCCGCAGCCCTGAGCTTACCACAGGTGCGAGACAGTGAGTAACATAAAATGAAGAAATATATAAAGAAATCAGCTCTGGGAAAAATCTAGCTGGGGAATTCCTGTTTGTTTAATCCTCTACACACAATAACGGGAACCCGGGTTCTCTTTTAAATGACATTTAAATATCAGCTTGAGACGAATGTAACCTGCTTTCTTTTGTGCCTGTAAACACTGTTTCTTTGCAATAGCTCTGGTTGTGTTAGGTCATTACAGGCAATATTGTAAATCAATGAGCAGGACAGCTTCATGGCAATATTTGATTTAAAGGATTCTTGCGTCAATATGATGAAGTACCTTAATTTGTTAGGCAATTCATTCTGTCAAAGAACATGTATTCCCATTTGTTATTTAATCTATAAAGAAATGTCTCAACATATATCGATAAAGCAATACGAAACTATACGCGCCATAATAGAGGCTTTTATCCACATCGTCTACCGCTAAGTCAACTTAAAATAATCAACGACTTCCTCCAAGGCATGCTACCAGTGGTTACTCTACCACAAGGCTCACGTGACTACAAATTATACAGATATAACTAACACCCTCGTATACTGAAGATAATGAGCGGGACAAGCTGGCAGTAACTACATTTAGACACAAGGTGTTCCATGAAGAGAGAGCAGCACGAGAGCGGCCTTTGTTCAACACGCACAAGCACGTCAGAAGGATAAAGGCAAACAACCAGAGCTCCCCTGCGAGCCACAGGCACACGGTTTTATTTATGAATTTAATTTGTGTTTTTCTTAAAGAGGCACTTGGCGGCCTGCCTGGACACAGAGGGGAGCTAGGACCCAGAGGAGGACAGCCGGGGAGCGCTTTAAATTAGAAGCAGACTTTTTATTTTTCTTTCTCTCCGTCTCTCGGTGTTCCTCTCTCTCTTTCTCAAAAGACAAAGAGACAAGAAGGAAGCGAAGGGAGGGGAAAGAAGAGAGAGACAGGGGAGTCTGGAACTGGTTTTGAAGCCACATCTTGTAGGAAATCCTGAACAGAGCATGTTAGTAAGGGACACCGAAACCACGAGCGCCGAGGCTCCCCCTCCCTGCACTGTGTGTGTGTATACATCATGTGTGTATCAGAAAGTACAATACACACTCTCAGATAGACTACATTCGGCCACTGAGCCACTACAGACACAGCCACAATACTGTACACACAACCACACATATGGCACGGACTGGCAACTACACAACACATAAATACAGGTAAACACACGAGATTACATATTGCACAAACAAACATACAGTACTAGATTGTTTCACGTCTCAAACACACACACACACACACACACACACCACTCCAGGGACCAGACAGGGTTTCCCTCTCAGTCTACATCTGCAAACTGTATGATTGCAAAACTCACACACAAACACACACACACACACACACACACACGCGCAACAGAGCACAAAGACCTCCCCATGCGCTTGTATATCAGGCCTATATGAAAACTAATAAAAAACAGATCTTACATAATGGTAGGCAACAGTATGCACACTTGTTAGAAAACACACACACACAGTGGAAATGAGGGAACAGGGAGGGTGATATAGTGGTGACTAAGAGAAAATATTAATCAAGACAAAGAGCAGATCTCACTCTCTTTCTCACCACACATGTGGGATGCTCTGCACCCTCGGGTGGAGCGCATGCATTTTTCTACCAGAAATGATATTGTCACATTTATGAATGTGTGGGAGCCTCCGAATGCAATATGTGTGATGGAGGGAGAGGGGCAGACTGTTTGCATTTAGGTATAATTTGTATCTGTGTGGGATGCAGGTATTGTGGATTTTTGGCATATTCTATTGAGCTGTTGCTGCTGTGTGGGTGTTTGTGGGAGCTGGTGGGCTTTCAAGATATATATATTTTTTTATTATTACTTTGGCAAACTTTTTTCATTACTTCAGGTACTAATCTAGCATGACTTCATCCGAAGCAATAACAATAAGCAGAATTCATATAATGTTTGAAATGTAATGTGAATTCAGTTTTACAATATCTACTTATCTAACAATATCTAATATTTAATGTGTTCACCTGTGACAAAGCTAGGCTAACTGCTTTGTATAACAGAAGGGGATGTAGCCACTGTGACATTACCCATTGGCTATCGTTTTGAAGCCTCAAGTTTGGCATTTTTGGCGTCGCCATCTTGGTTTTTTGGAGCCAGAAGTGACCATATTTGGACAATAGGGTGGAGCTTGTGATCTGTGAATACAGGACATGCACGCCCATCTGTACCTGCAACCTGACTGCACCTGGCTCCAGGCTACGCCGTGCTAACAAAGTTAGCTTGTACATGCACTTAGCGGGGACAAAAGTGACCAGCCGACTCCCTGGAGTGTCTTTTAGCAGATCCGAACGCCTCTATCCTGATTGACAGGTTGCCGTAGTGTTGACTTGTCAATCACAAGGTAGCCACGCCCTAAAGCATACCCTGCTTTTATCCTTTACCTATTTTACTTTAAATGGGACCATCATTTACAAAATGAACATCATGCTTTTCAGGAGACTCGAGACAATAAATTCATTAGGAACATGTTAACTGAGGTAATAAATTATATACGTGAGAAGTGGGGTCATTTCCTCATTGATTTCTATACAATCCCACTTATTTTTGCAACCAGTGGAGTTGCCCCCTGCTGGCCATTCAATTCAATTCAATTTTATTTTTATAGAAAGGTTACATTACATTAGAAAGGTTGCTGCTGTGTTTAATGAGAAAGAGGCCTCTGGTAGTGATGGCTGGTGGAAGTATTAGCATATTTCTGCTCAGTGTTTGGTTTTGGTGCACAAAAATAAAATAACTTTTAAATTTTTCTGACATCCACAACTGCAGCTGATAACAAGCTGATAATGAGATGAAACGCAGCTTCTGTTGAGCCCCTTCACAAGGATGACTTCATCATCAGGTGCTAAGGCACTGATCTGTGACATTATCATAACAGATTATACCTGTTTCACCTGACCTTGTAACCGACTTTAGATCTTGTAAGCCTCGGGCTCCTGGCACTTGATCCCATTCCCTCCCCAGCTGCTTCCCTCCCAGCACAGGTGGAGCACTTACAAGGATGCTGAGTCTCTGCGCTTCCACAAAAGGCTGCGATCTGATTCTGGAGCAGCCACTATCACACAGTCACCCCTGGGACATTAAGCTCTAATGACTGCGAAACTGTAAATGTCACAGTGATTTGGACCAAGCGCCGAGGGGAGAGAGCCCAAAAGCGTGCATGTGTGTTTGCGTATGTGTGTGTGTGTGTGTGTCTGTGTGCATGTGTGTGCGAGTCTATTGTCATGTCATTCTCTGCGCCACTGCCTGAGCAAAACGGATCGCAGTGAAAGGGCACTGAAGTGAAGCAGAGTAATTACAGTATGACAAAAGTAAGCACACTGACGACAACATACACACACACACACACACACAACCATGTTTGTATGTATACTAAAGCTTTGCATGTAAGGCCTGTGGGTCAGTCCTGCGGTCATATGTACAAGGATCCTTTTCTGCCTTTTAAGTTTTCCATTCTTAGCACTCAAAAGTCACACAAAAGCAGGCTTCTCCTTTCTTGCTTGTGGCCATCAATTTTCCAGCTGAAAAGACAAACGTCTCTGGCAGATTGTATCAGCTGTAGCTAGCTAGCTACATTTAAAACTCATATTAAATCCATGTGTTGGTTAAAATGTCCACCGGACTTTTTAATGTTTCCAGTCGACTCATTTAAAAGTAGGTTTTAGAAGTAAAGCTGGCTTAGGTTGCTACTGTAGATAGCACGCCAGTTAGCCAGACATGCTAATGTCTGACAATGCTAAACACCAAGCTTACTGCACATGCTGTGCTGAGCAGCGAGCTTCAGGAGCATTGTGGAACCTAATTAAGTGAATGACTATCGGCTATGATTATGTCGTGCAATATATTGTATTTACATTTATGTGAGAGATTTATTAAAGCTCTGGCTGTAAGTGGAGGCAAGCAATGGGCAGACGGGAGCTATAGATGAACAAGGCTATGGACAGGCCACACATGCTCACAGATGGAGACACACACACACACACACACACACACAGGATCTAGCGCACAGGCGGGCTGAGAGGCCAACGGACATATCATGACTCTTATATAAGCTTTCCGCCCTCAGAGGTATTTATATCCCTCGTTTGTTATCTATAATAAGACATCTCGCTCTTTTCTTTTTCTTTCTCGCTCCTTCACCAGACTCCCTGGTCCTGCTGCGAGAAAATCCTGATTAGTGTCCTGATGACTTGACAGAGAGCGATCGAGATAGAGATACAGAGACAGAGAGGGAGGAGGAGAGCGGTGGAGGGAGACAAAAAAAAAGGTGCAGGAAGTGACAAGAAAGATGTATATCTGTACGTGTCTGCATGTGTCTGAATTATTGACAACACTGGCGATTCTGCAGCGGGCTGATTTGACAGCCGACCAACTTGACGCCCTACATGTTTGTCCCTTAAGAAGTGTGTGTGTGTGTGTGTGTGTGTGTGTGTGTGTGTGTGTGTGTGTGTGTTGGTACTGAGATAAGGCCCGCGGTCAGACCTGGTTTGTGTCAATGCCACCTGAGTCTCTAGTTAGTAACGCAGCCTAAAAAGAGTAATTCTGTCAGACATGGCATCCCCACTAACTTATCAATTTGTATCAATCTGTCTGAGGAAAACAACAGCTGGGATGGAGGAGATGTAGTTATCACAGGAACTATTAGCAGAGGGTGGAGCAGGGATATGTGAAAAGAGAAAAAGTAACACAGGAGAGGAAAGAAACAGTAAAACTGAATCCACCTGTTCTAGTTGCTTTATGCGAAAGAGAGAAAGAGGGGCAGTGTTTGAGGAAGCCAATGAAAGAATGTGCCTGGAAGTAGGGAAAGTATGAGTAGATCGAAGTGGATGGCGGGATAGAGAGAAGCAGAAGAAGAGATGGATGAAGGGGAAGCGAAGCAGTAAGCAGAGAGGTGAAGGAGAAAGGGGAGAGACTGAGGTATTGGCAGACGCAGCCGCGGTGAGACAGTTAAAGATAACTCAATTCAGGTGCCCGAGAGATTTTGCTGTGTAAGAGTAAGTGTATCGCTCGCCCACCCCCATCCTCCTCCTTCTTCTTCTGTACACCCCCTCCCTTCTGTTGCCACTCTGTGCAGCCAAGCTAAAGTCTCCTACAATACCCTAATGAGAAAAAGCTGGTAGGAAAATCCTGGACTGAGTCCTACATAAACTTACAGCCATCTCACGGAACAGCCCAAGGAGGGGGGGGGGGGGCTGAACAGGAAGACAAACGCACATTGAGAGAGAGCGAAAGAAAATTAAAATGTGAGGTGTATCTATCCATATAACATGTTAGCCTACAGTGTTAGGCAAAAGCAAGCAATTAGCATTATCAAAAGCTGCAAAACTGATCTTTAAGAAATTAAAATATCTTCAAAAGTTTTATTTTATTAGTTATTTTAGCTTTAAAATTGTAGCCTGCCAGTTTCACTTCATACGGAAGAGTGAAAGAAATAAGTCACCGCACCAACTAGTCAAACAATCACCCAATCATCAAATACCCAACCAGTCAACCCATCAATCTACCAACTAGTCAAGCAACCAACCAACTAACCACTCAACCAGTAAAGCATCCAACCGCCCAACCAGCCACTTATTCAACCAGTCAACCCCCCCACTTACCTATCAAACAATCAACCAATCAAATACCAAGACAGTCAACACACTAATCTACCAACCAATCAGAAAACAGTAAAATACCTAACCAGCCAACCAGTCAAACAATCAACCAATCATGTACCCACCCAGTCATCCCATCAATTTACCAACCAGTCATCCAACCATCTAACCACCGAAACAAACAGTCAACCATCAAAACATCCAACCAATCAGCCATTCCAACCGTCGAACCAGACCGCCGTTCCTGATAATTAACTGCAGATGACAGTGACAGAATTGTTTTGTTTTTTCATACGTCTTAATCATGTCAAGCCGTTTTCTGAAGCAGCAGCAATTAGCTGCCGGGTTTTATCTGCACTAATTGTTCTCCCTGTACAAACAATTGATTGAAAATCAGTGACAAATTAGCTTTGTGGAGGCAAACACACACGCGTAACTCAAACCACAGACAATATGAAAGGGGAGACACTGTAGCTGGAACACACACACACTGTGAAGTGATTTTTACAGGGCACAGACGAGTTCCTGAAGACAACACATGTGTAAAAGTCTACCCTGCCTCTCAATTTCACTACCTCCTGTCATCAGAGCCCTCCGCTGCATTTCCTCTCACTTGCCTTCTTTTGCCGCTGCTGGAGAGCTAACCTGTGGTTTTTACAGGATTCACATTAATTTGTTAACTAGGCCACCGGAGTCACGGGGGCTGGAAGAGCACAACACAGTCTGACAAGAGAAATGAAGCGACGCATCGAAACACAAGTGCACACAAGTGGGCTGCTGCTGCCTCACCCTCAGCCAGGGAGTCACACGTCTCCACTCAGTTCTGTCTGAAACAGGCACGCACAAACTCATCGACGAAAATGAAAAGATATCAAACCATCAAAAACACTCACACATGCACGCGGAGCGCATACATGTGCTGACACACACACACACACACACACACACACACACACATACAGAGAGACAGTGAGAGTGCTTCCTGCTGCTGTCTGGCAGTCTAGAGTCGAGTTTGCGGTTTGCCCCTGAATCACTGTGGTCGGAGTCTCACCGGGTGTGTATCAGGTTAGCAAGTCCTACCCTGCCAGCACACACACACACACACACACACACACACACACACACAGGCAGCATATTTACATGCTCTTAAGTATACCGGGTTACTCAGAGAAACCAGGTTACGCAAGTAATCAGAGAGCGTGTGATGGCTTTAGCAGGGAACAGCCATAAACCCTGAGCTCCACTGTGGGTCCATAGACGCAGTACTCACATTCAATCTATTCCCAGTGTTTAGATTAGGCTGCTTTTCACTGGCCAGACAGGCAGACACCTCAGAGACACACTTGCGGACTTACCATTCATTATATAATTTTTTTTTTGTCACTTGTTAATTAGTGCCTGCAGCGCCATGATGTTTTTTCCTTGGATTTTCTGCCGGTGCTACTCTATTCTTCATCTGCTTATACAAGTAAAAAGGCCAAATATGGCCAAGTCTCAAATAATAGCCAACAAGAACAAATATGGGTCTCAAAGTCTCAAATGGTAAACTCATTATATTGTACATTCCCACTGCTCTAATTCCATCAGTACAACATCAGAGGCCTGCTATACTCACTGCTGCTCCCAGTTTTATTCACTAATATATTCCAGTCTTTCCACTTTGCCATTGTTCCCAATCAGTACTAAGCTATGTAGTGTCAATGAAACTCAACACTGCAGTTTTTTCACATCATAAAACCTGCCAACAAAGACACAGCCCAACATGGAGGACATTTTGAGTTTGCATTATGTGGGGAACAGCAGGAATTAAAAAATAATGGCTTGTTTCTGATATTAGTTCTCCAGTGAGTTAAACAACGGCCCCGGCCACTATGGACAATTTCCAGTGTAGTAACCATCCCGACCCGAACCCGACATGCATTCATGTGTTGTCACGTAAATAAACCCCAGCACCAAAAGGACGCACCATATCATGTCCAGGTCGGGTAGCCACCCTCTAGTGTTGAGGTTAGAAATCAATACATCCACGTTGAAAACTGGACCAATGAGATACAAAAACACTAGTGTCCCAATCACACTTCAACACATTTTGCACCAGTATGTTCAAACTGATTGCTATTATGTACGTGAGACTTCCATGATGAAGAATTCATTCGTAGCAACTACAGCAGCGTCAGCAATTTGCACCAAGATGCTAAATGCACCAGTGTTTTTGCTTGAAACAGACATGCTGTAGCTGTAGCCGCTTTTATAGAAAATGTAAAAGCTATACTGAGCTGGCTATAGGTCGAAACTACAGTGCTGCAGCAATCTGCGATAGAAGGTAGAAAAATGAGAAGCAGGCTGAGCACAAAGAAGGGTTTTCTTTGTGCTCAGCCTGTTTGCAGTTTAACAGCTTAAACAAAGCTCCTCATTAAGAACAGACCTCATACTGAGTCGTCTACTCACACCTTACTGCCATCTGAGCTCTGCCTCAGCCTCGCTTCCTTTCACCATCTCTCTCTCCATCTCCTGCCACCTCTTTCTGATTGTCACTCCTGTGATTCATCCATAATTGGCACTTTGGATGAAGCGGCAGCTGATTCGCTGAATTTCACACACATACACACACACACACACACACACTGTATAGTGTGTCGGGAGTTTGTCATTGCCAGTAAACTGATCTATCACTGTTGTCAGTGAATCAGTGTTTGGATTGGGTTCAAGACATTATGCGAGAAGAACCTTCACTTTCTTCAAACAACCTTGGTGCCTGTGAGTGTGTGTTGAGTGTGTTTGCAACATATGCTGGATTTTAAGGGCTGCACGATATGGACAAACAAACATCACTGCAATTATTCTGGTAAATGTTGCAACTGATATTTTGATTGGTGTGTGAGAAACACTCACTCAGTGACCTCTGAATGTAACAAAGATTTACATTGCACATTAAAAAAGCCCTACACACACACACACCTACATGAATACCAGCTACTGTCAGTGCTCAGTGTGTTTTGACTCATTAAAGTCATTGGATACATATTTGTTGTCCCCATTTCCCTCCCTACTTCTCAACTTCTTAATGATTTCCTACATTTCCCAGAATGCCCCTTGTTTATCCAGAAAGAATGCACCTGAGATGTTTTCTTCTACCTATATGTTGCACAAATGACGAGAATGTCTCCTGGTGAGATACTGAGGCTTCCCCTTAATGTTTTAGATGTCTGGACATTGTACTTAGAGCTGGTCAGGGTGGCTTCTGATTGGTCAACAATATCTACATTGCACTCAGAACTCAGTTCAGTATTAATATGATCGTGTGTGCAACTCATAAATACACACACACACACATCGACACAGACACACATTCCTTCGCACTTTCCATGCAAAATACATGCAAGTCACATCACATGCTCAGCGAGACACATGAATCACAGACTCAAGTCCCCCCAAACACACACACACACACACACAGTATGCATCTTCTAAAATGTACACACACACCTATGACAGGGAGTTCACATAGAATCCACAATGAGGATCAAACTCTCAAACTGCAAGAAGTCTCCAAGGAAACGGGTCGGGGGGGTGGGGGTAGGGGGTGTAGTGTGGGGGAGAAAATATGAAAGTAAAGTTGATGGTGGGTACAGGCCTACTTTTTCACCTCTTAAAAAATGCTCTCTGAAATCCCACTCGGCTCTCCAACTGAGTTTTGATTTTATTTTCTTCTTTTTCACCCCCGCTCTCTTTCTTTTGTTTTCCTTCTTCTACTGGTTTTGGAGGCTGTCAAAGATGGTGCACACACACCCCTCCTCACTCTCCAGCCAACGGGAGGCTTTTAACTCCAGAGGAGGAAGAAGGAGAGGGGTCCTGGAGAAAAGAGAAGCACGGGAGGAGGAGGAGGAGGAGGAGGAGGAGGAGGAGGAGGAGGGGGAGGAGGGGAGAAGAGGGCAAGAGACATTTTCTGCTGATTAAGTAACTGTTTGCTTCTGCTTCCATCATTTGACAGACGCGTCAGAGCAGCGAGCAACAAATGGGAGAGCCCCCTTCGCTGAAACATATAGAGCGAGGGAAGCAGAAGGAAACAACTAATCAGTGGCATATTTCGTCAAAATCCCTCCACTCCCTCGGGCGCAGCCTGTTTGTCGGTCCTCCAATGAGGCGACCTCAGCGACAAACACCTCTTCTGGCCAGGTGCCCCCCCTCACTCTTCGGGGGCCATGTAATCCTCCGCTTAAATCGGTGTGAGCAAAGGATCGCTGGCCGCTGGAAGCGTTCCCAAGCTCCCCTCCTCCTTGGCTGACTTGGCAAAACATCCAGCCCCCGCCCCCCCCCCCCCGCCAGAGAGGAGACACCTATGGGAGTCCTGTGGAAGTGTGTGTGTGTGTGTGTGTGTGTGTGTGTGTGTATGTGCTGCTTACACAACCTCACTCTCACTCACACACACACACTCTCA
>JAVQJD010096508.1:0-11382 GCA_036023655.1 Nannoperca australis | reverse complement strand
GTGGGTGCGTGTGCTCGCTCTTCCATCTCCCAGTAACAAGGTCAAAACACATTTGGCCTGATACATTTTAATCCGGATTTCTCAAAATGGAATATCATTTCACACTGCTGGATGCACATGGGGCTAAGTTTATGTGTGTGTGCATTTCTGCCCGACTGTGTGAACTCAATGTGTGTGTGTTTGCTGGGCTAAAAATGTGCCATGTGTGTTTATGTCTGTATGTTGTGTGTGTGTGTGCATCTGAATATGTGTGAAAGAGTATGGAGGGTGGGGCAGTGTTAATAGGGAAAGCAACTTGTCAGCCACCGGAGGGCACATTTAGCAGTTACTTTGACACAGTGACTTTGCTGTTTCTGTCACATGGTCGGAGTTAAGTGCAAAACAGCCTCTACGACTTGGACACAACCTATTAAAAAGCTTTGCGTCGACCCTGGCACTGCCTGCTCTCTCTCTCTCCTTCATCTGAACTGATAGGGATACACTCACATCAGGAAGGATCAGGAAGAAATGGACAGATGTCAGCAATGATCCGTCCACCACTGGACATCTGTCTTGATAGAATTAGATTGAACCAGTCACTGTGTGTGTGTGTGTGTGTGTGTGTGTGTGTGCGTGCGTGTACTGAAAATGTGTATGTCTAAGTGCCAGCCATGATGCTAAAGACTGAGAGAGATAATGGCACTGCAGATGACCTTTAGATAAAATGTGGATCTAACACTCACTCTAAAGTGCATTTACTACCAAGTCACCGCAGTCATAATCTGCTACGCCATTTTGGTAATCTGACAAAAAAAAAAGCATTCCAGGCCCTAAAATCAATTTAACCCAGCATTCAGGAGTGAGGTCCTTCAAATAAAACATAAAATAACATCAGGCGCTCTTGTTTGTAACAGCTGTAACAGCGATGCACTCTGTTCATTCCCCCTGATTTTACAATGACACTCAACTGCATACGTTCATTGACTCTAAGAGACACAAAGCTGCGTCCGCAGAGAGTCCCTATTTTAGTCCCGATTTTATTCCATGTCCTCATTCCCATCCAGTTCAAAGAGCGCAACATCCAGTCCTGTGGGGTTTATAAATGTAAGTGCTCTCAACTTGACTGGACAAATTGCTCTGTGTAGTAATAATTCAAAATGTTAAAAAATAGTGACCGATATCTACTTGCATTTTTGCCCCAGCGGTGGAGGCAGAATCCTGCGCCCAGCTGGTGTGAGTTTGCCACAATAAGAGCCGGAGAGAAGAAAATGAGGAGGAAAAACGGACAAAACCACAGCACAAAACAAGGCAATTGGCAAAAAAGTGTCATGCTTGGAATAAACAACCCCTTTCCCCAAATGCCATCCATTGTGCCTTGTCTAGATAAGGCTTCTAAATCGGGATGGAAAATGCAAGCTCCATTTCTCTCTGTATGGAATTATTATCCCTTTGTTTTGAGTCAGGCTCTTTTGTCTTTCCCTTCCTGTGTGTGTGTGCATGTGTGTTTGTGTGTGTGTGTGTGTGTGTGTGTGTGTATACAAACAGACAGTTGTGCTGAGGTAGCTGAACTAAAGAGTATGTCCCAAAGGGGACCCTGCACCCATCTCATCTGTGATCTGGCTGCTAAGCTCATTACAATGACTTCTGCAGAACTTCTGAGCGCTTGATGGGGGGCTAACAACAGATACCACCCACCAGTTCATGGTAGTGTGGCACCCAACACACGCATGTGTGAGTACTGCTGTGTTTTTCCTTTGACTTGGACCGCTGCAAACACCCTCAGCTTGTGCCTCTGCAGATGGCCTCCTCTCTCACACCTTAATGCGTCCCGGCCTCTCTTCAATCCTTTCTCTCCCACGTCGCATTCCAGCTGCACACCCACCCACCCACTCTCACTATCTCTTCTCTCATTCTGCGTTTTTGTTCCCAAATTGCAGTCTAACAGCTTTTTAAGAGCTGTTTTGCTGGAGTTTAATCCTCCTAGCCTCCCCTTTCAGCCTTTATTCCATTGTGAAAATCTTGGCTCAGACCTAGACCCTTTTTAGAGAGTGGACCCGCTCATTCCCCCCTGCCCCCCATTCCCAGGATACCCCCACTCAGGATATTCTCTTCCATTCCTGCATCCAATTTAGCCCCATCCTCTCATTCCTCTGTTTATCACTCATACGTTTACAGTCAGTAAGCCATGATCCCTGAAATCAGTGTCTAGCAGGCTCTCTTTCAGAGTTATATAAAGGTGTTACTAATTGTTGATTTGCTTTCTCAATGGCTCTTTCTGCCATCCCGCTTTTTCAGATTTCGCGTCAGCTGTCATCTCTTGCCAGCCTCTCTTGCACTTTCTCTCCCCATCTCTTCTTCTCCTCTCTCCTGTATCACTTGTCCCTTTCTCCCGCTCTCTGCATCCCTGGTGTGAAAATCACAGGGGTTTGTGTCAGCTTGTCAACACAACATTCAAGAAAGCACGGTAGGGGGAACAACAAGAAAAAAAATCAGCCACTACATGTTAGAAAGACCGGAAAAAGTGAGGAAAGGTAAAAATGGAAAAGTGGCCTCCTGTCAGCTTCCAATCGCAAAGGAGTGGGCATGAAAGGTGATTGATGGAACGCTGTAATCAGCCTGTCTCCAAGACTGTCACCACGAGGTTTTTCGCTACTGGAATAGGGCACTGCACACATCAGGGCAGTAGTGAGGCTGATCACATGGGCGAGCAGTGCCAGAGTTTCTCCCTGGGTACCTGCAACAGCAGATGCAGTGGATAGAGTAACAGAGTGACATACATACAAGGAGGAGAAGAAGGGAGGGAAAAAGGAGGAGGCTGGAGGGGGGGGGAGACCAAGAATGCTGATGTGACATAGTCAGTGTGCGAGCGTATGTGAATGGTTCGCGTAGTCACTGTGCTGTGCTGCAGTGCCTGTGCAATAAATACACTCATTCTTATACTGTCTCCTCTTTTGCCGCACACACACTCGGACACACATGTAAATGCACACTCAGTGTCACAGTCCCATATCTTTAGGGTTTCTAGTGGGCAGAAGCATCTCTCGGACTATAATTCTAGCACAGCTTTTAAACCGCTCCTACACTCTGAAGCCAAGAGCCAAAGAGCTGAGAGCTGACTCCATGTAGACAGATAGCAAGTGACTGGCTGGCTGGCAGGAGGACAGGAAATAAAAAGCCATATAAAAAAAGAGAAAAGGGGAGGGAGTCAGTGGTGGCGGTATGAAATTGTCTGTACACATCAGCCAGCACTGTTGACAAGATGTTGATTGAGCTAGTCGTGTCATTTCGTGTCATTCCTGCTTACCCCCCGGTGTTTTCACCGCAAGACAGCTGCTGGCTGGATCTGTGTCACAGTTCCAGCCCTTTTCTGTCCCCCCTGCTTCTTTCTCTGTTTCGCTTTTTATTTCTGTCTCTGTATCCCAATTTCCCTCACTGGCTCCCTCCCCCTTTTTCACCAGTGTTTGGATGGAAGGGCTTTCAGTATAATTTACTGTGCTTTTAAATCATTAACTTCTTGTGCTGCTTGCAAAAGCCCTGGTTTAGTGTGTGCATAGCAGCTGACATGGTGGATAAAACCAACGGTATGCAACATGTGACAGACATGCTTCTCAAAGATGGGACAGGAATAAAAAAAAAAGAGAATAATCTTTTCATTGCTTGCTGTAGACACGAGTAAACAAAACAAATAAATAATAGATTTAAAATCCATAAAACAATGAAGAGATCATGTTAAAATTGCCTCCATCTCTTGCTTTTTCTAAAAGGCGGTGGAAATGAAAACAAAGGAATTCTCTACATAGATTCTGTACTGGAACTCTGGGCCTAATGCCCTGGGGTGTCAATTAATTTAGTCTAGGGATTTGCGGCCTACTCTTCCTAATTGAGCCCAGTGGAAACCCCCTTGGCTCTTCACGATAGGAAGTAGTGCGTTTCATAATTAATACTTTTTTCGCCTTTATTATTATTATTTTTTAATGAGGGTGGTAATGTTGTAAATGTATGCATCTCATTAGAGTAAAAGGGCCATCTATGCCATTGTTCACTTCGGCAGTGTTTGCTGCTGGTGAGATGAATAAGAGAGACAACCTCATTCAGAGGCAGCAATGGCACATTGAAGTCAAAGCTGTGCTTTTGTGTGTGTTTGAATATAAAACACAGCTAGCTCAATGAGAGTCTCATTAGTGTTGCTTAATATGTGTGCTTTTTAAAGCTTAGAGGTTAATGCCCGACTTGCCTCCATTTCACTGGAGCTCTCTTTAATTTGATGCATAATTCTTTTTTGTCAGCAGCTGACAAGAGCTCCTTCAGAGAAAGCAGCTGAGCTGTGTTGTGAACTCTGTATCCAACAGGAACACAAAGGCACAAAAACACTTCTAATTAAACCTGTTTAAAATGTTACTGTTGGCTCTTCTTCTCATGCTCACTCCACATTATAGAAGATATTTCTGAACTATCCTATCTTCCCATCTACCTGTCCATAGAACATAACTCCTGGCGATTAAACAAATTACCTCCTCTCCCAGGAGAGCCATGGACCCAGTGAAAACAATAAGAGTGTGATTCATAATGCTGCCGCCTCTCTGTTCTTACAAACGGCCTTCAAATTGCCATTTATTAATCAATGTATGTGGTGAGTCCGTGACCAGAATTTCTGTTCCCTTTTTATGTAGAGGTGGAGAAAAGTTTTAATTTAACATAAAAATGTTATTCTGTTCATCAGATTGCCTGTAACTTGAATGATTCCTTTAAAATTGCTGATGACTAAGAGCTTCCAGAAGGGAGGGAAAAAATGTTACCTGCCGACCTCAATACATCCTGCTTTGTGTTGAGAAAAAGAAGGGAAGGGGGAAACTAATTTCCTGAAACTCCATTTCTTAAGCGTTGATTAGTAAAGGAGCATAATTAGAGTGAAAATGTGAAGTCAGGGTTTTTTCAGATTGCGCCGCTTCCTCTAGAAAAATCAGGCCATGATTAATGAATAAATGATTAATGAGCAAACTAATTAATCAATTAATTATTAAGCAAGCACTCTGAACAAGAAACGGGTTGGATGATGGTGAACAGTGGATATAAGAGATGGTTAGGTTGTGTGTTAGAGAAAAAAGGATTTAGGATAATCTTCCTGTTTGTTCTGTCAGTTTGTTTTGTCTTCCGTTACAGGGGAGGATGAGGACGAGGGTGGATGGGAGGAGATGGAAGGCTCAGCCCTCGTCTTGAGCTTCCTGACTCTTGTGTGAGATCATCGGCCTCAAAATGCTGCATTTGCAAGTTCCCCACGTATGTCTTGGGGTCAGGTCTTTAGGTTATGCAGTGGTGAAGCCTGGCATAATGCTTGCCAGCTACAGTGATGATGTTTGCATTGAGCTGTAAAAGGGTGTCAATGTGACCCATGGCCAACACCTCTGAAAAGGCACAGAGTAACGCAAAGTTCTCTTCTCTAACTAGTCGTCTCTCCTCCTCCTGTCTTTAACTAGGACACCCCATCAATCTTTGATAATGTGCAGTGTGGGTCTCTCCTGTGTGACCAGGCTGATGAGACATCACAGCAGGGATTGATGTATGAAATGCAGCCTCCGAATGTAACTGTGATATACTGGACCGTTTCAAGTCAAGTTTGACCTTTTTTTCCCGGATATTAATCGCTGCAGTGAAAGAATATATGTGTGATAGATCCCTCCCCCCGGACCTCCGCACACTTTATTCTTTGGCATGGGCTTCTTCTGTACCTTGAACTCAATGGAGGTGGGAGCTTTTTCAAGTCTGCCAAAAGTCCCCAGAGCTGCTACACAACAGGATATGGGACACAAAATATTATTTTATAAGCGGATGGGTTTATTGTTTCTATTAAAATGCAGCATTACTGTATAAAGCTGCATTTTCCCCACTTCCCCTCGACACCCGGAAACACAACCTCAAAGCAAGAACATGAGAGAAGGATCTTTCATCCCTGCATATCTTTCCTGGCGTTTACTGCTGGCCTTATTAACAGAGTTGTGAGTGACGGAGGCAGAGTGTGCTGAGAGAATCTCAAGGGACTTTGATGGAGGCAAGCGATGGAGCTGCAGCAAGCTGAGGGCAAGATTACGCTTACGTTTATCCGCTCAAAGTGCTTTGTAAAGTTCTTTGTCTACGTTCCCTTTTCCACAACACTCTTTTTACTTCTCTGTGTCTGCTAGTCTTTTGTTTTTCTCTAACGGCCACTGGCTGGACTAGTGCTGTATTTTGTCCTAATCATACCATGGCATTGCAGATTTCCTCAGAGTCAACTGGGTGTGAATAGGTCTTTGTCATGCTGGGAGGGTGGGCTCATTGACTGTGAAACCCTGGGCATATGGTGGCTGTGTGTTGGGATGTATCATGGCAAAGAATGCCATGGGTTGGGCTCTTGACCCTTGCCTGGCCTTTAACACCTTACTGGCTGCAGCAAAGTCTAAGGCTTGATGAACTTAAACACTTTATTGTGCAGTCTGATTTGGGGTGTGTTTTCTTTGGGGTTTTATTCTGGATCAAGAATGTACGACTTGCAGTAGGGGCAGATGTGTGCTATGTGACTGTTTTACCAAACATGTAGCACACGCCTTTTCTCAGGCTGCAGTGACACACACAGATGGACACACACTTTGTCTGTGTTTACACGGTAAAAGCAAAGCTATGATGGATGGGAACAGTGCCTGTATCTTTGATGGCCAGACTTCTACAGACAAATCTCCTTTTGTCCTGGTGTGATAAGACTGTTAATTAAGTGTCTAACAGGAATGTTTAGAGCTTCCACTGTGGTGACACTGCCACCCAAATAGAACCACATTACACAGGGAAATTAGTTCAGCTTCTATCCACATGTAGTCATTCTATAAAGACAACAAAAGCCAATTTAAAACTTGAGCTCTTGTCTCTTGAGCTCGTTTCTCTCTTTTATATATTCTATCAGTCAAAAAAATGTTTTCTTTGCAGGTCACATCTACTGAGATGCCTCAGGTTTGGAGCTCTGATAAACAAGTGGAGCGTTACATGCTCTTAAGCCCATCTGGTGAGATGATCGATCATTAGACAGTGTGGAGATAACTCCCTTAGCTTGCCTGCTGGCTACCACTGATCCCATATCACCCTCGCAGGATACGGTATGAATCACAGGAAGTTGAGATCGATCTATATAGATTGTGCTGCTTTATTACAAATGAAAAAAAACCCCATTTGGCTTAGCCAGCCGAATGCCTCAGAGTCTGGCTGTGTTTGTGTGTATGTGTGGGTGTGTGCGACGTGCGCATCTACGAGTGTAAAATAATAGCTTTTTAACTTTTTCCTTTTACCGATTTCTGATATTTGTTGAGCCCCATCTACAATCTGTCCTACCTTCATTTATTTACTACTCAGTCCATCCTGCTCTTAAATCTTCCTTCTTGAGGGAGTCGTCTTTTAAATCTTAATTAAAACAGACTCCAAAACCCCCCACCCTCCCAGGGGCTGGCTGAAAGCAGCTTAGAACAATCAAGAGGACGGATTAGAAGTGAGAAGAAAAGAAGAGAAGAGGAGACGCAAGAAGGAGGGAGGGGGGGAAAACATCAACGAGAATGGAACAGCAGAGAAAAATATTGAGGAGAGAGAGCGAAATGACCCCTTTCCTTCATCCCACTGATCCTCTCTCCTTCCCCCTTTGCTCTGTCTCTCTCTCTCTCTCTCTCAGGGCTCTGAAGTCCCGGCCTGACCTATTGACATTCAGCTTCTCGGCAGATTAAGCAGCGAATGGAGCCTCTGGAAAGGGTAAACACACTGGAGGAACAATGACCAACAGGCGGCAACCTTATTGGATTCTAATTAACTGCCAGGAGAGACGACTGGGGGCATGTTAAGTGCTGTGGGACACAAGTTAGAGCCCCAGACCTTAAGTACCACAACTCACATCACCTACGCTCTCCTCCTTTCTTGTAGATTGCCTTTCTTTATCTTCCTCTGCATCGCTCTATCCTCACTATTCTTCTCTCTTTCAATCTATCAGCCCGCTGTTTCACATATAGCTCATGATAATGACAAGCAGAGGCTTTTAAAGCACTCCTATGAGAACTATCTGCCATCCCTCTTTCCCGGGCTACCTCTCCTTTTCTTTCTTTCCCTCTTTTTTAACAAGGTGGAATGAGGCTCATCCCCCAGAGGGATCTGTTTGAGCGATAAGGTTAAAATAGGCTGACAAATTGGGGAAAATTATTTGATATTGAACAGATTGAATTATCTGGAGTGAGGGAGAGGGATGAAGGAGAGAAAATCATTTTTCTGCATCGCCCTCAGGAGGGGACACTACTGGTGGGAGTGAGGGAGCTAAACGAGAAGTAGCAACCAGTTCTTCTCTTTTTTCTGTACAATCATCCCAATTAAGTGCAACACTAATTTGAGTGTCCAGGGAGGTCTCCATATATATATGTGAACTTTGTCTCTGGTGCAGTGGGTCCTCTGTCTTTGACTGGTTCCCTGATTATGCCAACTCACAAAGGTGCTGTGGTTTCCGGGGTCCCCTGTATGGAACCACAAGCACTAATTAGACTGGTCTCATTAATGTGTTAGTGTGAAAGAGGACCCTGGCCATCATGGGTTTAGGCTGACACAAAAGGGGGGAAAAAAACAAATCCCTGCTAGAGACAGGCCATCGTCACCTCAGCAGGCCTATAAAGCAATTCATTAATTGGTGTGAAAACAGCCACACATGTGCACACACACAGACTCTCACACCTCAGCGCGAATACACATACTAATGCTATAGGTATTCCATGAACCCGTTGCTTGTTAACACATTACCTGGGATCAAAGAGGCAAAGGCTGGAAGGAGAGAGGACTACAGGAGTCATTATTTGTCGAGGAAAATTGCAGCCCTGTGTTTTGTTTGTCCTTCGGCAAACCTGGCAGAATAGAGGTCTCATTCGTTTCACAAAACGGAAGGATCTCTTCCCTCGTCACCATCATGTGAGAGTCTTTTGAAATCCTGAGAGTATGTTTCTTTTTTAATCAAAGCTGGGAGGAAATGAATCAGAGCTTCAGTTGTGATCCAAGCCTGGAGGTATAAAAGGGATCCACATGACCACTGTCCATTTCCACACCATTACAGCAACAGTCATGGCTGTAATAAGTTGAATTGGCCCCATTGATTTCTCTCATGCACCATCTCTTTCACCCAAAAAACTAGTCTGTGCCAGTTCAGAGTTACACCCAGTTCTTTTTACCAAACCTTCACATGTCCATAGACAGCTCACACAAAACTTAAACCTTAGCCCAATAAAAGAACTCACTCACTCACACACACACACACACAACCAATGCAATATGTCCCAGCTTCAGTTCCTTGGGAGTTAAACAAAGGACTGAGTTTAAATTGGCTTTTAAAGAACTCCCCAGCACAATCAGGGAGTTGACCTGAGCTACAATACTGTGTCAGAGGACTGTTTAGAGAAAGAATGGTAGTTAGGCCAAGGTCTATAGTGCACTGAATGGCTAATCTAAAGTGTGACGGCTCAAGAGCTTCCCTCGAACGGCTTCAATAGGCTTCCAATCGGGCCTGACTGCACCTCAATCTTTGGTCAGCTGTTTTAACTGGCTTGTGATTGAGTGGCTTCATTAAGGGCCTATTTATCTTCCCCTGTATCACAGTCCTGAAAGACTGGTGACATGCTCATCACACCCATGCACCGCCTACACATGAACCTGAGCAGATGCACAACTGCATTGGCACGCACAGAGCATTCAGCAACACAACACCGACTAGCTAAGAACATGGCCCCTTTTAGTTTGTTGAACATATATAAAATCTTTTTTTCTAAACTGTGCTGGTTTTAACAAACTTTCAACTTCTCTCTTCTTTTTTTTTTTTTTTTTCAGAAAACTTACATCTCCTTTTCAGCTTTTCTGCAGCTTCACTGCTTCAGAACACCACCAGGTCTCTCTAGAAAAGTGTCCCGGGCCCTGCAGCCTGTGACACTGTCGAGGGTTTGGCATGTGGCAGTGTTGAAGTGTAATACCGCCTGAACAAAATAGCAGGCCAGATCAAATCGTGACCTAAACAAGCCACAACAAACAGCTTTCTGTAGCCACTCTCTGCCTTTGATCTAAAGAAGCAGAGATGAGATCTGTCTTCTCTTTCCTCTCTTCTTTTTTGCCCTTTTCTCTTTTTCTTTACGACATCTCCTTATATCTTTTTTTCCCCTCCCGCTGAGCAGGTGTATTAAATGAGGTGACTATTCCAGCAGCACTGGGCCACACCTCAAAGTGCAGTCTGTGAAGAGGGCTTGTATCTCCTTCCCTCTTATCTTTTATCCCTTCCATCGCCCCATTTCCTTTACTCTCCCTCTTCCTCTCCCTTTATCCCTCTCCATCCCCTTTACTTCTTTTAACATGTTCCCTGGCACTCATCTATTTAAATTCATCTGCACCTCCATGTCTATCTCCCTCTGTGCATCTCTCTCTCAGCCTATTGTCTGTTTAGCTATATGTCTAATTATGCTGCCTCACTTATGTAATTAGTGCAAAAATAAATGGCTGCCGTAGCGTTGTCTCTCCCCTTCAACCCCTCCCATTGCAGGCTCTGAGAAAACAAATTATGGAGAACAATAGGTACAAATGGTTTCTGCACCAAACCACATGATGGATGCAGACTGGGCTCCCTGCATTTCATCCCTTCCTTTTCCCCTTCCTCACTAACTCTCTTTAGTCTCCCTCCCTTCTCCATTATCTCCAGCTCTATATGTCTCTGTTTGGAAACAGGGGAGGACTTGAGCACTCTCTCGCCCTATCATTGTATGGCTGTATCATCTGTCTTCCCTTCTTGGCACTGACACTATATTCACACTGACATCATATTAGGTAAGGTTCTTTTTCTATCCCTTTCTTTCTTTTTCTCTCTGCTCCACTCTCTCTTTCTCTTCCCCTGCTGTTGTCCCCACTGGCACTCTCTTCCTCTATCCCCCAGAGAATTCTATACACCACGACTGCAAAGCAAACGCCTGGGACTTTCTAAAGCAAACAGCCAGCATCCTGTGCCGTAGCCCCATCTGTGGATAGTCTGAGTAGGGAACAATCAGTCCTTCTCCTTCTCTGCCTCGTTCTCTTTCCAGCCCCCTGGGATCTGCACAGCACTAGGATGCCTCAGTCAGACGGGTGCAATGTGCTGGAACAATGGTTGGGCTGCTTTCTCCAGGAGGGGTGTTAGGTTCACCCCAGCCAGCCTGGGAAGCACTTAGCCATGTGCTCTTTTCCTCCTTGCTGCAGCTTCATAGGAATGTGGCAGAAGCAGAAATGCATCCCACTGTACACCTTCCTTACCTCACCATCATACACAAAAATCCACAACTCTATGCTCGCACATCGACACACACACACACACACACACACACACACACACACACACACACACACACACACACACAC
>JAVQJD010096500.1:0-43618 GCA_036023655.1 Nannoperca australis | reverse complement strand
TATTTTCTACTGTTTATTATTCTTTTTTCAATAACTTTATTGAGCATTGTAACTGTATCAAAAAGCAATTTCCCTTCTGGGATTAATAAAGTATTTCTGATTCTGATTCTGATTCTGTAACTGTAGACAGTTAGACACATGTAGAGAAGCTGTCTTTGTAAATACTTGAGATTTGTAATATATTTTTATACTTTACATTTTTTACTGTAGATAGATGTCTATATATATATATTCTATGTTAGTTTCGGTAAGGTGCCAGCCTTACAACGTGGTACGTGCTCTTCCCACTGAGGAGCCAGGGCGCCCCACAAAATTATGATCTTAAGCAACTGAGGTAAATATATCGTGTTTCTCAACACCAGCTATAACAAATTGTATGAGAGAAAAGACTCCCACAGACTTAGTTATCTCTGCATGTGCATGTGAATACTCTCCCTTAACAGACTCCACATGTAACTCAACTCCCCCAGCTGCTTGCATCTGGTTTGGAGGTTTTGTAACTTCCTTCTTACCCAAGCTTGTATCCCTCTTTAAACTTTCAATGGCACCCAGTCTTGTATCTTGTCTTTCCTATGTTTTATCTCTATAGAGAGCGTTCTTTGTCTTCCTGAAATGTAATCTTATTAGCACTTGTTGGAGAATTAAACATCAAACAATTGCCAAACTTTAAAAGTAAGTCTCCTTAATTCAGACTATTATGCTCCTCTCCTTTTTTGTCATAAACAGTCTACTCTGGTGATGTCAGCATGACTGCGCCACAGAGTCATAAATGCATAAATGACTTGGCAGCCATATTGCCACGCCTTCGGGTGGAGTTGGACAGAGAGGAATTATGGGCTGAGCAAAACTGCTAAGATCACCATTGATTCAGCATGTACAGCGCCTCTCCTCTGGGTGACAGGAAAATGAGATAATCCATCAAAGCAGCAGTAAGAGACTGCAGAGGAAAATATGTGTTTGGAGTCATGAGAATACAAAGTGAAGGCTGAGCTTCAGTGTCACTGTCTCTGTGGAATCATTTAAATTTATATCCAAAATGAGTTCCTTAATTGCCTATATGTCAGGGTCAGTCATGAATCTTTTTACCCATCAATCATCTCGCACATTTGTTACGTGTCAACAGAATGGTGCACTGAACTTTTGCTTAACTCTGTTGTGGTTTTTTTGAATCGATGTCCAAGTAACTGATAGGATGGCAAGAGGCATTACATTGATTTGGAAGTCGCTTTGAATAAAAGCGTCTGCTAAATGCCTAGATGTAATGTAAATGCACATTTCAAAACATGAGATTGGGTGAGGAGTGGTATGTCCGTACACTTGTGAGGGTAGCTTGGAGATGGTTCGTGTACGGCACGTGTTTATTCCACCCTGCCCTCTCAGGCCAAAAATTTGAGGTTTTCTGGTCTCACAGCCACCGTTTATGCACTGAGTCAAAGAAAGTCTTTCTGGAGACTGTGTGTGGGCTGGATCGGAAATATTACACATACTCACCTCATGGCCAAAACCACTTTCTGCCCGAAAACCATGCCTACAGTCGACGCTTGTTTTCAAAGTGAATCAGATTAAGAATCAGCTTTATTGGCCAGGAATGTGGACACATACAAGAAATGTGACTGTTTCTTTGCCGTCAGTGTACTACACAGAAATAGACATAAATGGCCATGACTAGAACTTATTTGAAATTCCCAAAAACCTGAAGGTGACAGGAATTGCCATGTGGCAGCAGACTCGGACCCAAAAATGCAGACAGGCAACTCCAGCAAACCAAAGGATTTATTGAATAAAAATATACAAAAACAAACCAAAAAACACGGGAGTGAAGAAAGTCCAGAAGAAGGCACAAGGAACCAGGGACAGCACAGCAAATACATCCAAAAGTATGCAGGTGTTGACACTGACTGATGCAGACAATGATCCGACAATCCACAAAGGGAAGGGACTGCTATATATAAGAGGGGATCAGACACAGGTGAGTGACGAGACACAGGTGAGTGCAATCAAACCAAGGAGGGAACCAGACAAAGACAGGAAGGCAAAAGGAGACAGACACGGAATTATCAAAATAAAACAGGAAACAAACCCAAAACCGCGACAGAAGGTTTCCACAGCAGACACAGTGCTGTTCAGAATGGTGAAGGGCACAGTGTTGTGTCCACTGTCATCTCTACAGTTTTGAGAGTGTTCAGCTTCAGGTTGTTCTGACCGCATCAGAGGGCCAGCTTTTCAACCTCTGAACTATAGGAAGACTCATCACCATCCTGGATGAGGTTGATGGCCATTGTGTCATCTGCAAATTTCAGGAACAGACGGGTCTCCTGAGGTGCTGTTGTTTGTGTAGAGGGAGAAGAGCAGTGGGGAGAGCACACACCTCTGGGGGTGCCATTGCTGATTGTCAGGGTGCTGGATGTGATGTTCCCCAGCCTCACCTGCTACCTCCTGTCTGTCAGAAGGTTTGTGATCCACTGACAGGTGGGAGCTGGCACAGTGAGCTGGTTGAGTTTGCTGTCCCTGGAGAGTCACAGTGTTGTAGTTGATGCATCAACATAGGACGGCAATGAAGGACTTCATTACTACAGACATCAGGGTGACGAGCCTGTAGTAATTTAGTCCTGTGATTGAGGTTTTTTTGGGGGGACTTTGAAGCAGGAGGGAACTTCACACAGCTCTAGTGATCTGTTGAAGATCTGCGTGAAGATGGGGTTGATGTCCAAGCGGGTGAGGGGTGTGATTGTGGGTTTGGGCTTCTCAACATTTGGGCTTCACATTCAGGTCGTCAACCAGTTGGTGATTCGCCACAGTGTGGGGGGAAGGTCTCCTCTAGTGAGGTCCTTCAGGCCTCAACACACTAACGCCGGGTCGTTGGTTGAAAACCAGTTTTTCAGTGTAGCTTCTAGTTGTTACTCAGATCTCCTTTGTCAGTGTGTTTCTGGCCTGGTCATACAGAATTCCATCCCCACTTCTGTAGGCCTGACGAAGCTATCTGAGTTTTACGGTAAACCAGACGTTATTGTTGTTGTTGTTGTATGTGCAGAAGATTTTAGTTGGCATAGTCTGAGAGTTCATCCAGGTCTGTAGCTGCAGCCTCAAAAACACCTCAGTCAGTGCAGTCAAAGCAGGACTGTAATTTGAGCTTTGTCTCATTGGTCCATCATCTCCCGGTCTTGACAACAGGCTTAGCTGATGTTAGTGTCTGCCTGTAGGTGGGGAACCGATGAAGCAGATAGTGATCAAAGAGTCCCAAAGTGAGACAGTGTTACCAGCTGTTAGAGAGCATTAACTGAATGTACACATGCTGATTTGAATCCACAGGCTGATCAGATACGTATATAGATGCATACGAGGGATTGAGGGAACTGAACAAAAGATTCAAATGCGGGAAATACTCAAATTTGAATACTAAATGGACTGTTACGTTTCACACAAAAGTCATAATGGGTCTGGTAGTTCTGCATTATCATCCCATTGTTCCTCATTGTATACATGAAAATAAGAGAACAGGGTGCAAAGATGCAAGCCTATGCAAATGTACTCATCTCCTAGAGACTACAATCCTGAGAGGGAAGTCACAAATAAGGGAAATTAAATGTTTGTGATTAGATTTGGCAGAGAGCTTAATATGTCGAGCAAGCTCCATTTGCCGCTGGGAGAAACAAAACTACTGTATTGATGATGAGAAATGTTTGCAACTGCTTTATAGCCTTTGCAGGATCCTTCAATGCAGTTTTTAGCAGATTTAATTTACTACATGGCAGCAAACAACTGAATTAAAACAAACCTGTCCAAAAGAGATTTGGGAATCAAACAGCTGAAAGTAAGAACATTAAAGCTTAGAATAAACTGGGTCATGCTGAAATAAACAGATTCAAGATTCAAGTATCTGCATTTGTCTGTAGGTATCTCCAGAACTTTTTCAACCTGTTTCTGTTTGATATTCACATTTCATTTTAGTTTGAAAGGACCACTTCAGCGTGATTGCAGATTGTGCTCATTTAACTGAGCCAGAAAAGACTACATTGAACACTGGCGAGATGTTATACATATTCTGATACTTAACAGTAACAGTAACTCGGTTTCTACCATTTTGAGTTAAAATAGTCAATTTCCACAATTTTGCTCAGTGTATTTTACTATAAGAAACCAGTATTGTTTTTAGTTTTTACCCACCCCATAAAGGATTTTCTCACCTCCAAGATGATGCTACTGTTATAAAACGTAACCTGCAATTGCTGGTGGACCTCAGAATAAAATATTGAGCTAATGAGTTGCTGTGGACTTTCCTGTAATTACATTTATCGGACAAGTCAGTGCTATTCATGGGGAATTTCCTCTTACATCAAAACAGTGCACAGTACTCTGATGTAGTTATGTGAAAAGTAATTGCCTTAATGTGATTCATTTTGGGCCAGAAACTCCTGCAATTATTAAACAATTCAACAGATTTAGTTTGATGGTGTATGACTTCTCAGTGTGATTCACATAATATAGCTATATAAACTCTCTCCTCAACATAATAAAAGAACAGCTGTTCAATGATTACCATTGTAATGTAATGAATTCACTGTTAAGGAGTGTGAATGTTGTTGCCAACATGTTATTTTTTTTGTGATAAATGCAATAATTGAAGAGATTCTCTTTAGATAGACCTGAGATTACATCAGAACACTTCCGAAACATTCCCCTCTGTATGACGTACTCTTCTGGTCACCAACCAAGAGAGGGTCTGGTGGTTTGGCTTAAGGATCTAAACACAAGAGACGACAAAGAGTTCAGATTGTCTGAGCAACATGAGCAAGCCATGTCTCACCAGCTGACTACTATCATTCATCCTTCTATCTGTCTGTGTGCAACTCATATCTGACAAAAGAAAGGGCAATAGTTGTTCATAAAAACATAAAGCTGGATTTATAGCAACAGCTGTCTCCTCCTCCTAAAGAATTTATACATTTTCCACTTCTTTTTTTTTGTGTGTCAAGCAACAAAACAGCTGTTTTTAAAGTGTAAGACGCAGGCGTATTCATACCATGAGCCAAGAAAGAACCCACAATAATGATCCACAGCTTGACAAATAGAATAGAACTCTTCACAGTGGTGAGTTTTCACATCCAGTCAGACAAAGCTAACACTAACACAGTGTTCTTCTCTGGATTCTCCACTGGGTGTTTTCTGGTCTGATTGCGTGACTGTCCACCGCAGCGTTTGTCCAAAAGAACATTATTTTTAACTTTTTGCAGTAGGACCACTTTGGTTTTTTGTTGGCATTATTTGTGGTCCCCAACCGCCACAGCTGGAAGAAGAAGCTGGAGGACATCATTTGTCTTCTTCTTAAACTGTTACAAACCATTTTTGGAAACTGTTGGATGATCAGACAATGCTATGGTAAAGGTTAGGTAGGTTTAGGCACAAACACATATTTGTTAGGGTTTGGGAAAGGTCATGGTTTGGGGTAAAATAAGTAGTTAATCTCCTGACAGATGATTGTAAAATGCATTAAACAGCCATAAGCACACAGTAACAGAGGGATATTGAACCAATTCCACCCATTACTTTATCCACTTGTGCAGTTTGAAGCACAAAAAACAACTTCTCATGTTGAGCTTCATATTCATTGTTCTTCATTCAGGTTTGTTTTCTGCCAACGGCCTGCAAAAGTTTCTCAATGATGTGGTCGTCTAGTGGTGGGCACTTTTATCTAAAGCACTTTACTTTACCAACATGTGTGGACACATTGCCTTGTTGTTAAAGACTTGATGGCTTCAGTAAACTAATACATGGAAACATGAACATGAAAATATTTTGCAATAGTGTGATGCAGTGATGACAACCCCAACTACTCTGTCAGGTGATTAGGCATGATCTTTGCTGCAGTTGCAGCCCCCAATTTGGTGCAGAAAACATTGTCAGTTGCATAAGAAAAACCTGAGGCTGGTGTAAAACAAGCAGGTTTTTGTTTCTGTGGTGAGGAGCTTGAATGTGCACATGAGCCTCTTGAGTGTCTGTGCATGAGTATGTGTAAAAGAGGGAAAGGGTTATTGTCTCCTGTTTTGCAGGGTGATACTCAATGCGTATGTCATTACAGAGGGACAAATATATGAATGTTCTATGCAGCAACACTGACAGCATTACCCTAACAGTGAAGAGGTGACAATAAACTGATATGTCTCACCAACAGCCTCCTGTTAAACAGGTATTCTGTGCAGCCATGAAACACATGAGCATAGCGAACAAATGCTGTTGAGTCACCAAATACTAATGTAGAGGGCAAAAGAAGGATATTTTTCCCTTTATACATACTATACTTGATGTGTTTGATCTCCTTTATGCTGTTGTCACTGTATGAAGTCATTGTGTAAATATTGTAAATCCCGCACATTTATTATGTCTGGAGTATAGTGTGATGATCTTTCTTCAGGTCAATATTTGGTTTTATGAAAGAGGGGGTTGAACTGGTTCCACTGGATAAAGAAAAATAAAGTTTCCAGGTCACTGAATGAATCTTGGTCTTTGTCAGACAGGGCATTTTCTTTCTCTGTGTCCTCATTGGACTGTTGCCTTACAGGACGTATTTGCTGTGAATCTGTTATCCATGATGTTCTCTCTGGGAAACAAAAAACGCACCCATTGTCTGACTTTGGTGCTCTTTCAATATCACAATCATTGTTGAACGTAATGTACTTGACCACACAGGCATACAGAATATGTTCAGCTCACTGAAAATACAAACATGTCTTGTGATCTGTCAGATTGATGTGGCTTGTGCACTCACAATAGTCCCACCTAGCATGATAATCTTTAGCTGCGTGCAATGCCTTGATTGTGGTCTTGGGGTGATGCAACACTTCTCATCCCAAATAGCTTGCAGGCCAAACCTTTTTCAAACATTGCTCCTCCCTTCAGACTTTATCCAACATGTTTGTTTTTCATCAGTTTGTCGAGGGGCACGTGGGAGGTACACTTCAGGTATGCCTTTTAGATAACTGCTGAAATATAATACCTTTGTTCATAGAACCTGATATTGGCTTGTTTTAAAGGTAGAGGGTGTAATCACATCATTCCAACTATTTACAACATTCAAATGGAGCTTCTTGTGCCACAGAACAAGACAAAAAAATAGAAACAAATGTTTTAAACACATCTGTAGAAAACAGATGCAGCTATGTTAGATTTACTGATATTCCACAAACTTATAAGCAGATCACAAACTTTGAAATAAGCTTGAAACTGCAACTAATTTTCCATGGTTTGTAAACTTTCCAGATATAAATAGGACATTAAAAATCTTATAAAATAAACATATAAAAACTTATGACTGGCATCTTCATATTATGTGGTGAGCTAACATAGCTTGTTTGCTATCAATACAGTGGTCATCTGAGCTTTAGCCCAACCTTTACATAACACTTAGAACTTTATTTGTGTGTTAAAGTTGCACTAATAAGTATTTTTTCATATCACTAATGGAGTGTAATGTGAAAGGGGCTGCTCATGATATAGTACAGCTTTGTAACACTGCAAATTGCTTATTGGCAGCTTATTGGCCAATACTAGCTTTGCACTGTTGGTTGTTTTGCACTTACAGGGTCACCTGAACTGGTCACTGTGTGAACAAAGCCCACATTTTACAAGTGCATTTTAGAGGTAATGCAGCCAAAGATCAGTTTACATGCTAGCAAAATGGTCACTCTGTTAGAGAAACTTAGATAGCTTGAGCCTTTCTCAGCCATTTAAACACACAGACTTCCTTCTGTTTCAGGCAAAAAACACACACCATCAGTGTGTGGGTTGGCATAACATTTCCATGGCTCCTTTCTGCTGTGTGAGAGAACAGCCGTGTTATTTTAAGCTTGACTTGAATGCTTGAAAATATCCTAAATGGCACAGCGGTTGACCTTGATTAAGGTGGTTTGGGGATATATATGCTGTGGTTTGGGTTGTTGGGAATCATGCTGAGTGTAAAATAAACCTGGAAATCCAACCCAAAGCCTCTGGCTCTTTTACACGCCTTCCATTGAGTGAAAAAGGGTTTGGCTTCTAAAATAGACCATCGGATGTCATCATACATATAAAAACAGACCCGAAGTCCACACAGTTTGTCCCTTTATTCCACCCAAAACGGACATGTACAAGTCTAGAGCCCACAGAGGAACAATATAAATAAACTGATACTACAGAGTTGATAAAAGAATGCAAAAGTATGAACTACTTAGCTGTATAATTTGCTGAACTTCCACCTTTACAATAGTCAAAAACTAACAACCTTGTCCACACATGGACATGAAAACACCCTCCTGCTGTCTCCAGACTCAAGTGGAAATATGACTAAAAGCACTTATTAAAGGTAAAACAGACAAAAGAGAGCTGATTAGAAAATACATATCCTTGAGGCAAGATAAAGAGGCACTGAACTGAATGGACATAAGAATGGTGTATTTTACATCCACAGTGAGTCATATTCATAACATACTTGGTCAGTAAAGTAGATTAAATAGTAGGAGGATTTTCTCAACCCATAAAGGAACACTTGATCCTTCAGTTTATCAGACAAATCAAACCATCAAATTTAGAGATACATGGTTTTCACTGGACGGGAAGGGTTTAAAAAATGTACTGAGATGTAGCGCAGTAGCAGCATAGTACAACTACTTCAAATTTGTACTTAAGTACAATACTTGATTACATTCCATCACTATCTGATTCTGATTCATAGTATTTGGTAGAACATACTGTATCGCAGGTACAAGTAAGTGCTGGCAAACATTATCCACAAGGCAAGATGGACCCTTTTGTACTTTAACAGATACACCTAGATAGCAATGCTTTGTATTGTCCATTGACACATACATATGCCTTTAATTGTTTACCAGCTTCACAAACTTTAAAACTTAATTCTGTATCTGTTGTCCAATGGCAGCCACTCTGGCACCAAGTATGCTTTCTTTATACTGGAGCAGAGGTATCTTGACATACATATAACCAAAAGTGTCATAACAATGACACTTTTGTTAAAAACAATTTTTTTCTTTGAGCATAAATGAATCGATGAAGAGGTGTGAAAATATGATTCATGTCCAACATGCTTTTCAAATCACACTTTACAATTCAACTAACTTACTTCCTTTTATTTTAAGCTAGAAGCACATGCATGATCTTCCATAAGAAAGTACAACTAAATGCAATAGGGATGTTTGTAAACTGATATATTATATTAGTAAGAGGATATATTGTTAGAGAGAGAAACAAAACATAAGAGCCATACGGCAATTGCACTGCACCCTGGGCAGACCGGGCATCTGGTAAAGACATTCTATCACAATTTCCGTCTGGTTCCTGAAAGAGGGTGTGACTGACTTCCAAGCAAGTTCTTTAAAGAAAATGCTGAGTCAGAGTTGTTATACTTCTAAGGATCCAGATATCATTTAATGTTAAATGTTAATGTCATTAAAAATGTTCTTGTCCTTTTAAATGTCCTTAAAATATTTTGTGTAACTGTTACAAAATGTCAGTAATAGTTTATGGACTATAAAACCCATTTTAAAGACTGCTATTGGGCTGTACTTCCCTGTCAGACACAAATGTGAGAAACTAAAGGAAAAAGACAGGAATCAATTTTGAGAAAGTTTGTCAGTGATTGCAATGCTGAATTTTCTAAAATAAGGCTGATGGCCTGCGTCAAAATGGCAGGTAGCACAGACTAAAGGGGAGTTGCCACTGACACAACAATAAAGATCTTTACTGACAAGCAGGAGTGGACACTGGCTACTGTTTTCTCATCCAACGTAACACCCATTAAAATAGACAGGACCTGTCAGTGCTGTGTCCACAACCTAATCTCCAGCTTCAAGCAGACAAAAACCAAAGTGAACAGAGCAGGCCGGGTAGATGGGAGGATTTTCCGGGTGGTCCCATTTCAAAGTTCCATGAGATGACTTCTGTTACGATTCAGGCCTATATAAAAAAATAATTTAATTGGAATTAATTTAATTGACTCCAAGACAAACAGGGTGTTTTAAAAGTAACTGTTTTGAGGTGTTAAAGCCAGGAAACCAGGAAACTGTAATATAAGACTTTGAATGGAATTGGTATTTTATGAGAGCTGCCACATCATCTGAGTTTTCAGGCTAGCTATACCTCCTATCCCAGATATTTATGTACATCCGACAGCATGCACCTGCTCTGCTGAAGTATCTGTTGAATCTTTAGCAGCTCCAGGGACATAATAAGAATGTTTGAGCATCAAAACAGTATCACAATTCTAATATGTCTGTCCTGTAGAAAAAGACTAATTTATAAATTAGGCATTGCTATATCAAAGCCTGCCTGTATTATTCCATCACTAACAACACTGACAAGCTGCCAAAAAACAACAACTTAACTTTGTTAGCCCTTACTTTCGTCCCGAGGGACAAGGAATAGCATTTGACCCCTGCCCAGTCTTTCAGGCTACAATGTGCTGATTACAGCAGCCTGTGGTCCGACAGATGGAAGAAGATAGTCTTTAAATGGATGTGGCAGGGTTATATTAGGAAACATTTCCTTTTAGTTTAGTGCCGAGACCAGGTAGACGGGTGGTGTAGGGTCACCAGGATTTACCAGTGAAGTCTTGTGGTGGTGATGTCAGAACATCTGTGGTGGGAGGTGCCCACTTGATAACCCTGATGACATACTTGAACTCCTATCCAGCTTTACTTTGACATGGAGGTCTTTAAAGTAGAGCCAGCTCTTTACAAACAAGATCAAAACCTTGATATTCCTGAGTGGCAGTAGTTTTTCTACACACTGAGATCTACAACACTTAGGCTGTTCTGTTTGGAGATGTACCATTGGGTTTAGTTTATTGTTTGGTGGCGTGCTTTCTCATTTCTATGGATAACTGGCCAAAAACAGATCAAGTTGAGGCATTTCCAATACAGAGTCTTTCAAATATATAATACTTAAATGATAACAACTTGTTGGTGTCTATGTGGCAAGTAATTTAAGGAAATGCAATAATGTCAAAATCAGCATAATTATATTGCAGTAACAAATGCCAGTTCTCTAATATTTAGGGAGGTGGGTTTGCTGTCTTGCTGGGAGTTGGATAAAATATAATTTGCTCAGGGGAGAGACTGAAATTAGTTTGAGTATACATTATGTATCTACTGCTGCCATGTACTTAGTAAATAATTGTGATTAGGGTACTGCTTTTTAATGAGTAACTGATTAAGTTATTCATTTAACAAGTATTTTATGATTAACTACTCACCAATATTAGGTACGTTGTGCTACATGCTTTCCATGTTAAATGTCTTAGTAGCCAGTCTGATATGTCACATGTGCTGCTATTGTAAAGCCAACTGCAGCCTGACCAGCTAAGTCGAAATGCCTCACCAAATATCAGGGGTTAAAAAAAAAAGCCGGTGTACAGAGTGAACAAGAGGATTAAGGGAACAGAGAGGCAATGGCAAAAGAGAGGCAAAAAAAAGTGTGAAGAAGCACCAGATAGGACAGGCGAAGCTGAACAGGGCAAAGGTGAGGAGCTAGGCAGACTAAAAAAATACAACTCAAGCTAGCTTAAACTTTAAGTAATGTTAGCATGTTGACTCACTACTGTGCTGCCTTCATAAGGCTATTATATTACAACCTCCTGGTATTAATGCTTGTAATAAGTGAATTGTTTGGCTTGCGTGGGTGTGGATGAGGAGCCCAATGTGGAAAATGTTGTTCCCCTGTTCATAATTCCTAATGGCTGGCCTGCGCTGCCATACAGTTGGAGGGCTCACAAGAGAAGGATAAAAAATAAAATAAAAAAACAGCCAAAACAGCAAAGCATTTCCCATATTGCAACTCATTAGCATATTTCATTAGAGCCCCGTGCCTCCTAAATGCACAGTTCTTTCCAACCCCACCCCCACCCCCAGTTTGTTATGCAGACTTTCTGTAAAAGAAGGCTGTGTAGCAGGCCTATTCCTCCTGATAAGATAAGTGTACTTCATGTGTAAAATTCTTATTCCAATATGTCCCAGAGAAGGTGTGCAGTGCACGCATACATGAGGGCTGCTGCCCTCTGCTGGATAAACAGTCAAAAACAGTAGTATCACATACAATACATTTAGGGAAAAGGTGATTATGTAAGAATATAAAAAATATATAATGCAAGTGCAGGTACAACACAGATATAACTAATTCAAAATAAAACATAACTGAAGCATATTTGTTGAATCCAGTATCTTCCTTTGAAAAGTATGTTCACTAACCTATACCTTGGGATACAAAACTACATATACCCTGATACTTTCTGATTGAACAAATCACAAAAAGAAATCTTGGGTTGGGAGGTGAATTGGCACTCTTGTCAAACAACATTTGAACATGCTGTGTCTTTTTTTGCAGTCTTACTTGTTTTCTGCTGTTATTTGCATTCATTTGATGTGTGTGTACAATTCAAATAAAAATGTCAGATGGTGAGTTCATTCAGTGTATGTTGGATGACATTGTGTACACTGGTGACCGGCAGCCAAAGAAAACTGCTTGTGAGAAAACCATTATTCAACATTTACAAGTTTATTAAAAAACATTTCAATAAATGATCGATGTACCAACAACTTTTTAGTAAGCGCAAACACACTAGGTTACATGACGATTTTCTGATTGTATGGAGGATTATTCTGAACCTGAGACAATCAGCATCCAGATGATGCCTGACTCCTCATACTCTCATCAAACTATCGCAAGGTGCATCACTTGCTTCATGTAGTCCAAATTAATCAAAATTAGATTTTGTTACCACCTTTATAATCGAAATCAAAGATCATGAAATATATTTAGAGGCCATATCTAAGACAGTGACAGTTGACTTGTTAATTAGATTAAAAAGCACTCTCTTTGAAAACACTGATTATTCTGATAAGGACTGTTTTGGTATGATGGTTAATGTGAAACCAGACTGATTCACACGATGTACTCTGTAGAAATATAATTCTCAGCTTTTTTTTTATAGTGTTTTTTAAATTAAGATCAGGTTTGAGATTGATCTGTAGTCAGCAATTACAAATGGGTCAGATTATGATAGCAACATGGGTATCTTTTACTTGGTAATTGCTTTATTTCATTGCAGGACAACTTACACAGAGAGTTAGAAGGGAGAATAACAATTACACCATCAAGTCATATCAAGTTATTTGCTGTTACATTATCAGCTTTGTTGTACATTTAAATTTACCAAGATACTGTGATCTCTACCATCTGTAAGATCAAATTTATGGGTTAAGAAACGAGACAACCTGTTGTCTTATTCGTGTACTTTGTAAATACAGATTATATCTGTGGTTTGCCTACTTCCCTTGAAGAATATAGCATTAGCAATACCACTCTGCACACACATTACACAAGGACTTCTAACAAGTAAAGACGAAACTCCTTGCCAAATAGCTTCATTTCTGTTAACCTGTGTGCATCAAGAAAGGAAAGATGAAGCTACAACTTTTAATTATTAGTGTTTTGAATTATTTGGTTCTAACCAATCAAGAAGAAGGGGGAGAACAGGTAAACAATGTAATTCCTGAATAATAGTTATTTTCAAGTTGCAGTTAAGGTCTTGAATTGTCTTGCAAATGTTTCATTCATTTCATTCATACGTAAAGATAAGAAATTGTATAATGTCATGGTCTTTCAGTGCAATTGCATGGTAAATATATGCTATTATGATATATTATTGTGTAATTCTGTTGCCTAAAATTGTGATATTAAGCTTAAATTAAAACTGAAAACAATACTTGAGCTGGGTTTGGAGGTTTAAAATGACTATTAAGATTGTTAAAGCTATGCACTGTTCAGAAAGGAAATTGTATGTTGAGAACTTCACTACATGGAAATTATGTTTTTGTGATAGTAAGATCAGTAATCTGCAATCCATGGATCTAAATTTCTTCTTCTAAGTGAATAGTTTTACATTTAGGGAAGTACACTTATTCACTTTCATGCAGAGAGTTAGATGAGAAGATGCCAGTCACATGTCTATCCTTTCATTATGAAGCCTGTACGTTCACAACAAGACAAAACCGTTTTAGAACATCGCAGTGTTGTGAACTGACCCGTCTCAGCTCAACTCACGCATGCTGATGGCGCCGGCTGATGGCGCCACCGCCTGCAACTCAGCTTGTCAAGACACCAGCAACTGGTTTTAGAATGTAAGGCATGTCGCCTGTTTCAACAACAACAATCACCTAGCAAAGTCAGCTGGTCATAACAACCTACTCATTTATTTGTGGTTTCGCCGTTTCATCAATACTAAAAATGAAACGGTCGCAACTTACTATCACTATTCTTATTCATATTTTAAGATGTTACTAATGATATCCAGCTACAAAAAATGCCTGAAAAGCCAGCAGTTAGAACAGAAGTGCAGTAAGTTGTTGCTATGGAAACTAAACATTGTCTCATCTAGTCGCATTGGTATAAACAGGCAGGTTCAAGCGGTTGCATGTTTTAACTCGTCCCATTGTGAATCTTTCGTCTGAACTGGGCTTCAAGCTAGAGCCAGAAACCAGTTAGCGTAGCTTAGCACAAAGATTGAAAACAGCGGGAAACAACTAGCCTGTTCAAAGGTTGACAAAATCCCCAACAGCACCTATTAAAGCTCAATAACCTTTGGACACAGCCAGACTAGCCTTTACCCCGTTTTCAGTTTTATTGCTAAGCTAAGCTAACCGGCTGCTGGCTGTAGGATTATACTTAGTGAACAAACATGAGAGTGCTATCAGTTTTCTCATCTAACCCATGGCAAGAAAGTGAATAAGAACATTTCCCAAAATGTCTATTCCTTTAAAGCAGAATGGGGAAATACTGAAAAGAAGCACCGTCTCAATTCCGTCATAGGGTACCTGTCACACTTTTTTTGGTATTAACCCCACTGTGATTATGCTTATAAGATTCTTCACCTAGTGCATTGCAGCTTTAATTTCAGTCAAAGCTATCCTCTATTGTGACAACATTGAACTGTCAGTTCTGCTTCTGGTACTTCAACTGCTACTTGTACAAACACTAATGATTTTGTTTTATTTAGTTGCTGACAACAGAGGGATTCAACTTTGAAGATTACAACAATCAATCAACTGAATTTGAGATTGAATCAGCTTCTCCTTGCAGTGTAACTGTGCCTGAATTTAACAGCTTGGGCCTAATGATCACCTTAATCATTGTGTTTGTCTTCAGCATGGTAGGCAACAGTGTTGTTGTCTGTGTGGTTTGTTATATGAAGAAAGGTAGAGGCACCACAGATATCTACTTGATGCACCTGGCAATGGCAGACCTTCTCTTCACTCTTACCCTCCCATTCTGGGCCGTAGAGGCTCATTCTGGTTGGATCTTTGGCAACTTCCTGTGCAAACTCCTGTCAGGCTTTCAAGAGGCATCGGTATACAGCGGTGTCTTTCTGCTGGCATGCATCAGTGTGGACCGTCACTTTGCCATAGTGAGAGCTACACGTGCCCTGTCCTCTCGTCATCATTTCGTGAAAATGGCGTGCAGTCTGGTGTGGCTGGTGGCTGGACTGCTGTCCTTACCCGTGTTAATTCAGAAGGAGAGCGTGCATGCTGAAGACCTGGGCCAGAAAAACTGCTATGAAAACCTAACTGGTGAAAGCATGGACCAGTGGCGTGTGAGCCTGCGTGTTCTCCACCATACGATAGGCTTTTTCCTGCCATTGCTGGTGATGGCTGTCTGCTACGGTTGGACTTTAGTGACACTGTTTCACACACGTAATCAACAAAAGCACAAGTCCATGTGCGTCATCCTGGCAGTGGTGTTCGCATTTGTTCTGTGCTGGATGCCTTATAACGTTACTGTACTGATTGACACACTCATACAAGGCGGATCACTTGAAACGGAGACATGTGAAAGTCGCTACAGGTTGGAAGTGATGCTAAATGTGACCAAAGTGTTGGCATTCATGCACTGTGCAGTAAATCCAGTGCTGTACGCCTTCATTGGGCAGAAGTTTCGTAACCAGCTGCTCTCAGCTCTTCACAAACATGGCTTCATCAGTAAGAGGTTCCAGTTGGCTTACAGGAAGGGCTCTAGCAGCAGTGCAGGGAGCATTAGATCAAGATACACCTCCACCACTATGAACTAACTCCTGGATGGTTATTTGCAGGCTCTGGTGGTGGTCATTTTCATTTGCACCTTCAATGAGGAAAGTGTTACAAAGTGACACTATTACAGACCACCACAACCAAGTGGTAAAATTTGATATTAGAAAATCTTTATATGTAGGTGTTCGCTTGATTATTCAAAATATGAATCAAGGACAATATTTCAAGATAAATACCTCTCTCATGTCTCTACGATAAATACGTAGCAATAGCTAGCCATAAAGACTGTAAACGGGTAAACAGTTAACCCGATTCTGTCCAAAGGTAACAAAATACATCTGTGTAAAAATGACAATTTGCTGTTTGATAGGGGGGTTATGTAACAAACATCCTTTAACTTTAGAGGTGCTGGTACATAGATTTTGTTACCATTAGAGTAGATTCAGGCTTGCTATTTCCCTGTTTCCAGTCTTTATGCTAAGTTAAGCTAACTAGCTGCTAGCTGTAGCCTTACATTGAACAGGCAGATGTGAGAGTGTTGACATCGACTTTCTCAAATAATTCAAAAAAGCAAAAAAGCTTATTTCCCTAAATGACTGTTCCTTTAAATCATATTATTAATGACTCAATCAATCAATCAGAATACTTTATTGATCCCAGAAGGGAAATTGCTTTTTGATACAGTTGACCAATTACCAATTAACCACTGGGCAATATTGTACAATGGACAGTGTTATTTCTTAATGTTTAATTTCCATAACAAATAACACCAAGCATGTACATGCTTCACATGGCTAATGATAAAGTTAAAATGGGATAATCGCTTCAAAGCTTCGGCTGGATGTCTTATTTAGAATCCTGTCGCATCCCAGATGTGTACCCTACAGCTTATGAAGGCTTTTAAAAATATATTCATGTCTGAATGTCGTTTGATGCCAAGTTATTTAACATTGTTTGAAGTGTAATTATTGAGTCCAATAAGTTTGCACTCCAGAGAAAGAAAAACTGGACGCATGACCTAAAACATATAAATCAGTTCTCAATGGCTGAAAACGTGGCAAGTCATCAAAGTAGTTAATTAGTAGTTAAAAAGCTGCACAGCCATTGACTACTTTGATGGTGTGCCATACTGATTCTTCTTTGTGAACTGGTGCAATTATAATTGAGATGTTATTGTTGTTTATGTGCATTTAACAGGGCTGGTGTGGTTTTTCATCAAAGGACAGCCCTTTATGTCTTTTAATAATGCAACTGCTGTGTGCTTGTAATTCTGAGACGCTGTGGAAATGACTGGAGCGTTATCTTTTCATTTTGCAATATTTAAATTTGAACACTGGAAATTTTACTGTTCTTTACTTGAAGAAGTTTGTTCTGTCCTTACACCAAAAAGATAGTTGTCTCCCAATCAGATATCTTACCTTTAAAGAGGAAGAGGTGGTGAAATCAGCTTTCTTTATTTCAAAAACAAGGTAGTACTGAAAACAAAAGTATATTTTTCTCACAATCAGATATCTTAATCTTTCAAACAGGAAGAAGTGGTGAAATCAGCTTTCTGTTTTCAAAAACAAGCTACAAGGCTTAAGGTTCTGTACAAACTCCTGGTGAAGGAAACATAATAGTGTTCTTTGTAATCAATGCTGTAATCTTAAAATGCTGTACTTTTTTCATTGTCCAGCAAGTTGTTTCTTAAAGTGTTTTAGCAATAATACATACGATATAATACGTTATCTGTTTATCAGAATGTGTACCGTGATCATGTGAATGTCTATGTGCAGGAAGAACATGTGGCTGTGGTGTGTGTGTGTGTGTGTGTGTGTGTGCATACCTGCGTGGGTGGCTCTGTGGCTGATGTAAAGGAAAAGAGGGAAGAAAGAATCTTCTTTAGAAGTTGTGCAGCTGCCATGGTTGCAAAACAAAATTACATGTAAAGCATTGGATGTTTTTACATTTTCTGATCATATGAATTCTTACAGTTATATCCTATTTTTTGTAAGTCTGTAAATGTACAGACTCCCTAACACTCCCTGAACATCCACAGTTGATGCTATTTTAATTGGTTTGTTATTAAATGTGGGTCCAGCCATAGACCACAGTGAATTGCTGTGAAAAACAACATTAAACATGATTAAATACTTTCTCATGTTGTCCACGTTTAGGCTATGTTAGTGTGAGTAGATGTATGAATAATATCTTGAACAGGTGTTTTAATGACGTGAAATAAATAATGAATGAATAAAAACTGGGGGTGGCTGATCTCAAATATATTGTCAGAGACTGGCCAGGTGCACAAAGTTACATACAGGTCAGTATTTATTTTATTATGTTTTTCTGTTGGAAAGAAGTATATACTGTCCCAGCAAAGGCTTTGCTCTGTACAAAGATACGTAAGAGGAGAAGATGACAGACGTCTGCTTTACACCTGATAAAAAAGATGAACTAAATAGAGGAAGTACAGTATTTAGCAAACATATTCTGCTTTTTGTTCTCTTGTATGACAATTCATTTTAGTTGCTAATAATCAATATATGTACTTTATGTTGTGCTCTGTCTGTTAGTTATCTTAATATGAACAAGTGAACAGCAAAACAGAACGAACACTTCTTTATTCTATATTACAATGCTACATAGGGAAATGAAAGGAACTTCTGACAACGGAACCATATCATGGTTAAAAAAAGTTATACGGTCCTTAAAATGTTTTTAAATGCGATGAAGCCATACAATATCGTTAGACATAAGGCCCTTCTGCCAGAAGATGGAACCATTCTCCACCAAACCATTCAGTGATTAACCCTTATGCCCTCCTCAAATTTACTACCCTCTGGACACCTTTGTGGCCAAAAATGTACACGCACACAAAAACTGCTATAAAATCATCATACATCAATATTTGTTTCTGATTTGTTTTTCCATAAATCACTTAAACAACTTCAGCCCTGCTCAAAACTACCAAACATTCAATCATTTTCTGAATTTTAACCCTTTAAGTGCCAGTTTAATTATTTGAATGTTTTCATTATTTATCATAAAAAAACACAACAAATAAATTATTTTCAATATAATAAGTAGTAGGAGGATGGGGCTTTGCAGGTGATTAGAGTCTTGGATATGTCAAAGATCAGCAACAAAATTGATTAAAGGGTTAAAGGGTAAAAATTCTGGAAATGATTGAATGTTTGGTAGTTTTGAGCAGGGCTGAAGTTATTTAACTGATTTATGAAAAAAAAAGCAGAAGAAAATATTGATATATGAGAATTTAATAGCAGTGTATTGGTCGTGTACATTTTTGGCCACGAAGGTGTCCAGAGGGTGCAAAATGCATCAAGAGAGTATAAAAGACATGTAAGAGTAAAAGACACTGGATTAAAAAAATTAAAATAAAAGTTCCTGCAAAGAATCCTGCCACAAGAATCAAAAGTAGCAAAACATTTACAAAAATGCTCAAAGAGGGCATAAGGGTTAAATGATTGGACTTGTTAGGTTGGGACAATTTATAATTTGTTTTAATTAGGACATACAGATCGGTGATATTATGTAATTTGCTGCATAGCTCAGCCAACTTTAACCTGAGTGGAGGTCTGATAGAATAATTGAAAACACCTGTGCTTGCAGTATTGGAGGAAGTATTGAGATAAGCCTTTTTGAAGGAGGACATTTTGACATGTCACAGTAGGAAAAGCACAGGTGTAAATAATAAAATGAACAATGGCTGAATCAATTTAGTTGCTTTAGTTTCCGTTTAGTATCCTGCTACTGTGAATGCTGGCTCACTGTCACGCTGTCGTGGCTGACTGGGGAACTTGAATATAACATCGTTGATGTTATTAACAAACCCTGCTTTTGAGTTTCAGTTTTCATGAGTTGTTTTTGATTCTTACCAGAATACACGACGCTCTGAAACTCTTGCATGAGATTTTAAGTGTTTGTCCATACTGGGCGTGGCCAAGCCTGTACGTAGGTGGATATAATGTTACCATAGTAACAGCATAGCCACAGCTCCGCTGTTGACTCTCTGCAGAAGCTAACTTCCTGTGAATAAACTGCACTAAAGTGGCCTGCTGATGTTAACCTCTGAGATAGAGCGCTTTCTTCAGGACCATTAAGGTAATCAAGATGTATAATGTGTTATAATAATATCCCTGAGCTAATGTCTAAGGTTATCATCTTATAGCGACGAAGGTAACGTTAGCAGTCAGAGCTACTGAAAAAGATACACACCATGTAGCTCGGCGGACGCAGTAATGCTTCCGTTTAGTTTCAAATTAAAATCCCAGTTTATTGAAACCAACCATGCTTGACAGCAAAGAAACATTACGGCCACCTATTTATGATCAATTCATTTGTTTTCGTAACTAACGTTTTAGTCCTTTGTGAAACATTTCTGCGGAGCCTATTGATTCTAGGTTTTGTGAAAATTATGCATTGAAATGCACTGGCTCTGTAATATACTAATTTACTCTGTTGAATGTTTGTCACATACATAGAGGTTTGATTAAAACACTGCCTGCTGTAATTTTGAAAGAAAAAGTCTGACGCCGGAAGTCATAATGCAACAAACAACTACAACTTCCCACGTTACCTTTAGCCATGTTTCTATCACGAGTTAACAAATTGTGGATGTATTAACATTTCGCGCTCTAATTACTGTACTTGGATAGTAGTGTATATAGGTGAAGATACACCTAAACCCGCACACACAAGTATTATTAGGTTTCGCTTCTTAATAACTGGCTCTCTAACGTCAGTCCAGTTTGTTAGCTATTCAGGTGGATAGCGTTAGATGTTAGTCATGCGTTTACCTCGACATTTAGTAACGTAAGTCTAGTTGTTTTATTGTTCGTCCCCAGCAGGGTCGGAAGAAGGTAGGATGTCGAATGATCTTGCTGGTGTGTGGGAGGTGGCACTGAGTGATGGAGTCCACAGGATAGAGTTTGAGCATGGCACGACCACCGGGAAGAGGGTCATCTACGTTGATGGAAAGGTATGGGTCGTAATGTTGAGCAGGAGATAGACTAAACGACCATAACGTTATTTACAAGGGCAGCTCTATTAGCAGCTGTTCATTTCTGATTTGACATCTCACTACAGGAGATCCTGAGACGGGACTGGATGTTCAAACTTGTGGGGAAGGAGACGTTCAGTGTGGGCAGATCGGACACCAAAGCAACCATCAACATCGATGCAGTCAGTGGTTTTGCCTATGAGTACACCTTGGAGATCAACGGGAAGAGCTTAAAGAAATACATGGAGAACAGATCAAAGGTCACCAGCACCTGGGTTCTCAACTTGGACGGCATTGACTGCAGGGTGGTTTTGGGTGAGCCTCTCCGTGTTTGTATATTCATTTAGTTTATTTATGGTAACGAATATTTCATATAGCCAAGCCAAATATTCAATACTCAACATTTTCCAATATGAACACAGAGCAATACAGTGAGTTGTCCTGGAGAAGAGCACCTGCCAGTTGCTGTAAAGGTGAATCCTCCTTTGTACATGTCATTAGTATCTGGGTTTATTTGTTCATTCATGTAATCAATCAGTATAGATAGTGGATTGATATTTAGCGTAATGTGATTTCTGTCTCTTAAAGGTTCCCATTAATATTATGTTGGAGCTGAGGCTAAGCTCTTTAACAGCTTTCAGCGCCATGGCATCTTCAGCCAGCTCTGTCATCTGGCCAAGTTAATCCTACTTATAATTACACTGCTTACAGCTGATCAGGCGGCATAGCACCTGAAGCATGTGCAGCACATAGGAACTACTGTACATTAGCGTGCAATAGTGATTGATAAGTCTCAGCAGCAAAGGAATCTAAATAATTCCCTGAACGGGCAGAAGTATGTGGGTGTGATCTGCAATGGCAGTCTCCCAGGTAAACCTTTGAGGCAAGTGACCGTGGTTACCGAGTTCAGCTGTTGATAATAAAACAACTTGACAGCATGTTGTCATTAGATCCACACCAACTTAGTGTTGCCCATGTGTGGTTTTAAGTGAAGACACTAGTCGTTCTCGTGCCGTCAGCTGATAGCTCTCAGTAACTTCAGACTCTATAGCAAAGTATCATGTTACAAACAGGGAATGACTATTTGAGATCATTTATGTTCCTTCATCATGTGGTGGTTGTCAGTTACACCACCACCTCCAACCACCTGCTGTAGTTACAGAACATTAGTTATCAAACACAAGTGAGGGCTTTCTAACTGGTGCTCTCATTTACCCAATACATCAGTGTCATTGTTCTACTTCTATTTCTTACTTTACCAAACAAAGGAGCATCCTTAAACAAACACTACATTGATGAATAAATAATAGCATATTTTACACAGCCAGTCATTGCCTAGGACCATATGAAGATAAACAGTCCAAAACAAAAAAAAAAGCTCAACTAAAATATACAATTGATCTGATCAGTGTGAACATATAAAGATGTATTAACTTGATTTAATTCAGTTGGATGTTTCCCAATCAAAACAAACACAGTAAACCTTTTGAAAACCACTTCTGTTTAACTAAAATACAGACAACCCAATTTCCTTTACAGATTTACACAAATAGAAAATAGCTCTCTTGCTTGTTGTTCTGGGAAACCACCAGATGAGCAGAGAAGCTCACACATTCTTGCACCATTAGAAACAAAGCAGCGACTCTGACCTTGGATGCAACTTCTGCGACTTGTTTAGCAACTGTTCAACTGGCAGCCACATCACATACTTTTACAGTTGCATGTTTCATTGACTCTGTGTCTTGTTGTCTTTCTTCCAGAGAAAGACACCATGGATGTTTGGTGTAATGGGCAAAACATTGAGACCGCAGTAAGTATGGAAGCAACTGATACTGATTTGCTAAACAGTAAAGGGTACACCATCGAATTTAAGTCATACGTAAATTCTAGCATGTACATGTCTCCTAAAGTCACAAACCAGATCACCTCAAACACTAAACCTTCTATGGGTAGAGAGTCTCAAACCATTTAGCTCCAGAGCTCACATTATGAGCTGAATGATTGCTCTCTTTGTCCACACTTTTGTCTGATTTTCCACCTGCAGGGGGAGTTCGTGGAGGACGGCACAGAAACTCATTTCACACTGGGAGACCACAACTGCTGTGTGAAGGCGGTGAGCAGCGGGAAGAGACGAGACGGGATCATTCACACGCTGCTCGTGGATGGCACAGAGATATCTGAATGCACAGAGTGACTGCGTGTGTGTGTGTGTGTGTGTTATATGAAAGCAGGATCTGGTTTGTATGCGTGACTCTTGTTATCTGTGAAGAGTAGAACAATGTCACAGACTGACAGAAATATAGTCTTTATCTGTGGATGGCCATGCTGTGGAGGGTATATTGGCCATATGCTGGTACTGTACTATCAAAGCCTGTAATTAACAGCACGAGCTGAAGACAGGACCTGCGGTCGGGCTACTTTTAGAAGAGCAGCCATACATTTCAGTCACAAAAAGGGATTTACTGTCTCAAAATGTAACTTCACATTGAAAAACAGCTTTGAGTTGTAAACTGATACTTTCTATTGCTATACATACTATCATTGTCAGTAATTGTATCAACATTGGCCAGATGTGCCATATTTCTCTGGCTCGGTTTGTCCTCCGGTTGTTATTGAGCAGCAGGTGTTCTCTTTGAGATGTTCTGTACATGTTCTTTAATAACCCGGCCCAGTAAACACCAGACCCAACTTGTTCTCCCTGTTCTTCATGCTCGCTTTGTGTTTTTCAATGTTGCGCTGTAGGAGGATTAAATACCAGAGCACAAGATTGTTCCTTGAATGTAGCATCACATCCAGAGCGCACTGCTCAGGAGTGATCTTTGTTTAGTCCCGTGTTGACGTGTTAAATGTTTTTGTGTAGGATTGGTTCAGTCAGGTGATATTACAGTAATATGTAATTAGCTTTTAGCAGAGTGCTGTAGATATGTCAAAACATCCTAGGGGTGCATTGTCTACAACTGAATGGCTGTCATTGTTCATCGACAATCATTCAGATGTAAAGGCCAGACGTTGTGGTTACACACAATTGAAGCTAAACATTTTTCTAAAGCCATGGTTATAAATTCCAGACTGAACGTTTCTCCGATGTATCTCCAATGCTTGTTTACATTTAAGAAGTATTAAGAAGAAGGTAATAAATGGAGGTAGAGATTTTTCTTTTTTGTCCAACTTTTCAAAGGTCAAGGAGGAACTTTCATTCTCAATATACTGTGATTTGGAACATGTTATTGTATCATTAACAATATGAGGGTCTTTATATATGTCCTGTATGAAAGCTTCATGTCTCTACATGTATTTCATTTTTGTTTACTGTCAACGGTACACCTTTTGTAAAATATAAATTGTATTTGATATCATTAAATCCATGTAGCTGATCAGGTTTTGTTGAGTGTCTTCAAATATAAATCATTAGTAAGCAAAGTGTTTAAAGTCAAGCTCTGTTTTCATATTCTCTGAAGTGGTGGTGTGACTAAGGTGTCAAAAGAAGAAAAACAAAGAATACAATGAAACAAACTTTACAACATTTAATTTTCTTCTGCTGCACTCTGATCCATCCCACTGTTGTCAATTTCCAATTTGTAACACATTTGTCATTGTTTCATGAACATTTTACAATTAAGTTACAATCATGTACCTGTAGATGTGCGGTCCTGCACATCCCTTACCTGCCCAATCTTTTCACCTGTTATATGAACTCTAAACTAAACGAAACCGGTTTTATGTTGGTTTACAATATGCTGCTGTAATGATGTTTGCATATGGCATCATCACTAGCTAAATGACTCACACCATTGGTAAAAGTATATTCTTGCAATAAAAGTGCAATTTGAAATGTAAATCTTTGATTGAATTATAAATGATTGTGCTGTTATGTTAAATATATGTTGATCACCCAGAAACACACAGTTATAATGAAAAGCTCTGCTGTCTCATTATGCAATGTTCAACTGCGAGAAAAACAGTGTAGTTTTCTTCAGCCGTGGAAGCATTCTTACGTTGTGTATCATACAACAAAATGAACCCAGAGGAAACCGAGAAGACCCTTCAGCCCGTCTTACAGGTGATGATGTACTTGGGCAGAGCTTGATAACCACTAAATATGACGGAGACATGAGATCCTCCGCTCACACTGTCGTACATCATTTGTGGGTCTGTGCCCACAGGAGGAGGCAAAATGAGACCCGGTTTACCATCGGTGGAGTTGCCCGTCAGCACATCGGCCTCCACAAAGTGCAGATACTCCCCGCTTGGCTTGTTCCACACTTCCATGGCCTTTTTCACTGTGCGTGCAAAGTAGATGCCCTCTCCATATGCTGGGTCTGTATACAGAACACAAGAAAAACAACTGTGTTGTTCCTTCATGTCTTTGTTATTGTCCTTTTCCTAACTTTGATGATGTGTATCTGTGTGGCTGTGATTCCAAGACCCTAAAAAATTATCATTTACCAGACGTAATGAATTTATTTGATCAAATGCTATTTCTGTAGAAGCATCATCATACCCTCAGGAGGCGCGTACTCTGCGTGGAATCCAACACGGCAAACCATCTCACAGAACTGTGCAGGTATTTGCTGAAACATTTTTGGGGGTGGAGTGGTGCAGTGCAGCTGGTTTTTCTTGAGGTCAAAGAGCACCTTCAGTGTAGGGTTCTCCACTTTGTCCACCTTAAGATAAAATATTTCACTGGTCAAGCAGTGGTTCAAAAGAAGTCACTTGCAGCTATTTGAAACTAATCAGTACAAACAGTGACCACTTTGAAAGTGCTTGTCTGTTAAGTGCAGCATAACATAAATACATGAAACCACAAAAATCAAATTTTGACATCCAAATCACAAAGCGTTCCTGCAACGTCAGGCATGTTGCATTTACACATACTGTACCTTCAACACCTGCAGCCCGCTTCTGTGGAAGGCAGATAATCTGTCTACGAACTCTGGGTCCGAGGTGTTGTGCAATGTCTTTCTTTCAAAGGACACGTTCTTTGTCGACAGCAGCCACATGATATGCTCTTCCTCTCTGACAAACTCCCTCTGGATGTTGCACAGCATGGCCTCCACCTGCAGCCCAGCAACTACAACATCTTCATTTGAATCCCCTTTTATAATTATGCCTGCACGACCCTTCACCAAATACTCCTCAATGGAAGTGCCCTTTTTGTTTAAACGGGAGAGCTGCCGATGCTCTTGCTCGCCAAAGTGCTGGATGAAGTTGTTGCGGATGTCGACAGTGCGAGAGGATTGGAAGAGAAGGCCACTGAGCCATCGTTCAGCCTCGCGGGTTGCTACCTCACACAGGCCTGTCAGGCTGATCTGTGGAGCGGGAGCTCGGCTGCCCTGGTAGGCGTTGCTGTGCTCGAATGCTGGTGGAGAAGACATCACCATCAGTGCTGCAATCTAGGATCACTGTCACTATTATCTTTAAATTATTTTGGACATGCATTTCCACTATGCTGATCTTTTTTTTTCTTCTGTACATTAGCTTTACTGGTTTCTATGGCAACCTCTGCAATAAACAGTCTACTACAAACAAATCATTTGCAGACGTGGATGTCACTGGGACAATGTAAATTGTTTCTTGAATGGAAACTATTACCCCTGCCTGCGACAGTGTTACTACACCTTGATGGCATGATTTTGGCATAAATCAGTGGTGATAAAATGATCACTGCAATAAATTTCCCAATACTAGTAAACTTCCAAGATTCTGCAGTACCTCAGATGGAACTTGCATTAAAGGTTACCTTTGTGTACATGAAATAATGACTGAAATATGTGTTACCAGGTGTAATGTTGAGATGAGGTGCTGTTAGCTTGAGTTGTCTCATTTGTTCCTCAAAAGCCTAGAAAGAGACGGTCATTAATACAATGAGACAGTTAACAAAGCATACATGACATTTCCTTGAGATCTTATGGCAGAGCGTCGGTAACTAAACCCAAAAAACTCAGTCAGCAATTCTCAGCAGGGGTAGGGAGTCACATCCACCTTACACCTTACAGAATACTTGTTTAATTAAAACATTCAAGATTGCAGATTTAATAACTGTAACTTGCACTTAGCTGATTAATGTCATACAAAGTGTCACTTTTAAAGTAACTTGTGTTGTACTCGAGTTCCTCCGTCCCTTTGCTGTTTTGCATTGTATCTTTCATTCATGCTGTTTAAGTTGTCTTTCTCTTATCATTACTGTCCAGGAACATTTACTTTTTTATTAGAATATTATGACAGCATTTTTAAAATACAACCTTATAGGTGTCCTTGTCAGAAGGAAATATGACAAAATAAACTTCTGTTTTCATTGGGCAGTTTGAGGCAAACTTGGCCACTGCCTCTGACATGATATTGGCAACGTCTTCTTTATTGAATCCGAGGCCTCCAGTGCCGATGGCAGGAAAAGCGATTGACTTGTGCCTCTTTGTGACTGCCAACCATAAGCATTCCAAAACAGATTCATAAAGAAGCTGTAAAAAAGTAGACAGACAAATATTAACAGTAATGCTCTTATTACAGTACAACATAGTTGTATATGTAAAGTAATAGCTACTTTCTTAACAGTATGCAGTCTAGGCTTGCAGTTGTGCTACTTTTATAAGTATCTGTGCAATGAGTTTTATTAAATGCTACTTGGAATATGTGCTCTCTTGATATTGCCAAGAAGAAAAAAAAGGTTTTTGAGATGTCACATAATTAATCTACAATTTGATCATTTACAGTTTGGGGTATATCAGACTACAAACCTAATATCTTATCCTTTTACTTGAATGCCCCATAACAGTTAAACTCTTACTGTATACCTTGTGCGATGCTGCTTGCTGCGCTGGGTCTTTCCTGCAAAAAGTGTGAAACACCTGTTTACACTTCAGATTATAGGGTTTTGTGATGATAACAGCTCCACTCTTAGAAGCAGAATGTATTTCAGTTTGCATTCCATAACCAGCTTTCTGCAATACAGCACTGGAGATTTCTCCACTCTGCAGGTTTCGGTTATAGGTTGTGTTTACGATGACATCTGTCTGAGAGGATACAAAAACACACATGAATAAAAAGGCATCAGAAAAAAGCATACAGCTTATTGGTATATATTCAGAAGCCCTAAAAATATGAAAATACCCTGTTGGAGAGCAATACACAAAAACATATGACACAAAGTACCTTGTTTCACAAGGAAATAAATGTTCATACAAGCAGCCGTTCACACTAGAATGTATGAAATATGTAATAAGTCAATTAACTAATTAATGAAGAAACTTTACAGATCCTTACCTGCTCATCCTCAATGTTACCCTTCTTCAGTGTCAGATGGACATTCCCAATCTGGACAGTAGGTGCTGAGGTTCTGGCATCACCTCTGCTTGTGCTTGCTGTTGCTGCCTGACTGTATGTCATGGTGGGGGTTAATATCTGATGGCAGGCCCTCTCCATTTCCCTGACGGTAGGCTCGTCATTGTTCACAAGTCGGATCTCTTGAGGAAGATGTCCTTTGGCGTTTTGATAGTAGCGTTTCACAGTTGCCACTATGGTGGTTGCACATTCTTGCAGGGGGTAAAAGAAAAGCCCAGAGCTTACAGCAGGAATGGCAACATTTGTCAGATGGTTTTCCATAACTTTGTCAAGGATGCTGCAGATGGCCTTCTTCAACTGTGATTCAGCAAGCACCAGGTCAGACTTGGTGGAAGTTTTAAATAGTTGTGGGCCCACAGCATGAATTATCTTCTTGCATGGTAACAAACCAGCATCAAATATAACTGCATCTCCTGTTTTCAGATCACCGTGCCGCCTGATGTAATCATAACTGTCTTTTTGGATTTGCGGACCACCGGCCATGGACAGAGCTAGAGCGAGGCCGCCACAATGATGAAGACGTTCATTAGCAGCATTCACAACAGCGTCCACCTGGAAATTGGTGAGATCAGCCTTCCACACCGACACCTCAACACCTGCAGGCAGGTGAACAGAAAACCTCTTCTCTGGGACCACAGTTGGTCTTTTCTGCTGTGCAATGTTCAGATCTTCAAAATCCACACCATCGATGATGACCGTGCATCCAAATTTGCTCTGAAGGACATCACTCAGAGCAGGTCCACATTGCCTCACAATGTTGACTGAATGCCCAGAAAGAGGGATATCCAATTTACTGGCCATGGCACCTAAACAGAGCTATAGAAAAATATTGTGTGAGTAAATCGTACAATGACACCAGTGATTGGTTAACATATTTTATACTCAGCAGTTTCACACCTGATGCTTTACAGTGAATCAAGATGAGAAACACAAAGAAATGACTGAAAATGACTTTACACGCTTAATAGCTGCATCACGCTCATTTAGGAAATGGAATTATCAATCAAACTGGAATTAATTTAATTAATTTTAATAAAATAAATTAAGGACAACAGTTTAATTATTGGTTCAATATAAATTATTCACCATACCATTGCTCTTTTAATGGAATATCATCCCATACATAAGCATGTAGTTTATATTTGGCTGGCTGGGAATCACAACTTCAGCTGAGGCTATTAACTGAGGCACACAGTGAACTGTATCACGGTTTTGTGGATGTATAAAACATTTTAACATATCATACGCAAATAAATGTGATACTATTGGCAGTGTTATCGGGTGTGAACTGTCCTACTATGAACTGGAAAAGAACTTAACAAGAACGTTACTAGCCTACAGGGGGCCGACGGCACGTTGTTTCCAAAGCAGATATTAGTGTTGTTTTCCTTTCAGCCCAGTAGAGGGAGACAGACAGTATCCAATACACAAGCTTATTCCCCTCAATAATCACTAACAGCCTACAAACGACATAAAGTATCTACGTACTAATGTGCTTAGTAGGATATACTGCTTGGTAGGCTAGTATATATAATTAAGTTATTATGCTTTACATTTTTTAAAACGTAAAATTTGGAAACTTTACAAAGAAAAACCAAAACATTTGTCCATAATTCGATACTAATCCCATGTCCCCGCGGTTACCTCGTGCCCACATCTTCCCAGCTGAGTGTTTCCGCGGGCTACACTGCATACGCACTTCAAAATCAAGTTTGCTTTCTAACATTAGCATACTCACATAACTTCATTTTGACGCCTTTGTTATGAAGACTACGCTCCTCAAACCGTGACTATGAACAGTAAATGTGTAACACACACACAACCTATTGTGGACATGCGTCCCTTTCACTGTTAACACGTTTATTTTGACTTGACAAATGTGTTTTATTATATATCGGTTCATTAGGACCGCCATGTTTTTTCACAGTATGCACGAGTAACCTGACGCACGGTGTTCACGAGACAAAACAAACTGCTTTGTGCTAGTTTTAAGTGCCGAATCCTTAATAGTTTAAGTATAACATGTATTTTGACGCATATATTCAATCCAGAAAGACACACTTTAAACGTAAAGGACAAAAGAAAGTGTATTGTGCTGAAATAGGACTTACCCAACACCCTGGAAAGTACCGAGGAGCAGCAGAAAGTGAAACAGTGAGACAGGGTGCGGACCTGTCCAAACTGCCCCGGGATGTTTCTTTCACATGATCACCGATTACCCGTGCCCTAACTTAAGCTGCAGCCCATTCTGCGTCGTCAACACTTGCTCATGGATAGACAAACAAACACCCCGTTTCCTAAGAATCAAAAGTGAAAGTAAAGCAGGGCAGAGGGTGGCGGACCAGCAGCCATGGCCGACGCGAATTGTTTTGCTGTGCTCGTCGAGCTCGAAGAAAACAACATACCGAAGATAAAAAACAAATTGGTGAAATACTTTCAAAGCAAGAAATCTAACGGTGGCGAATGTGAAGTTGACTATGAAAATGGCAGCAGGACAGCGGTGCTGCGCTTCCGCAATAAGGAAGGTAAGTTTGGCCCAGATAACCTAAGCTGGTAGCTGTAACTTTACCCCCATTATTATTACTCGACTTCTTTACTAAGACTGGTTGAATGTCTTTCCTTCTCACAGACCAACAAAATGTTCTGAGGAAGGGTGCGCATCAGATCAGCTTGGATAGAGGCGTGTTGAACATGACAGTTCGCTTACCTACAGAGGAGACAACAAAGCAGGTACGTGGGAACAAAAAGTCATTGTTAGAAGAAAAAAATCTGTCTCAGGCAGCGAAAAGTGATGTGGTGTGCCTGACGTGAGACCCCACCAGAGTAGCTTCATGTAGTTTCATTTTTAGGCCTAGTGGCTACAGTGTAACAGCCTCGGCATGTATGAGGGGAGCTCACAGAGCAAATGAAACCTGCTATCACTTAAGTTATTCATATACTATGTTATACATATTCGCTTTCTGGTATCACCTCAAATAAAATAGCAATGATATTCAACTGTTCCTCATTTGCTGGGGATCCTTCGAACCCCTTTCACTAGTGATGGGTCGTTCGCGAACGATTCGTTCTATTTGAACGAATCTTTGGAGTTAACCAAACGAACTGATTCCTCCCGCAAAATGAACCGTCTTTTGTATGTAGGATAGCTGAGTAGAAATAAAATATAGTGAGAGATACGTTATGAATTCCGTTTCTTGTTTCAATATAATGGCCAAATATAAAGTCTTTAGAAAATTACCTTTTTAAGGACATAAAACTTTTCGCAAGTTCATTATTGGGTGAGGGCGCATCCATGTTTTTTTACGTTGTGGACATCAGTCAGTCCATCACCTGCCGAGTGCATTGAGCTGTTACATAAGTGGGAGAGTCGTGTAAAGGCTGTGTAGAAGCAAGACATATATCCTGTTTTATTATAGGTAATTATTTTACATGTTGCGGTGTTGTCCCTGGTTACAACTCTCCATAGGCCCATGCTTATACATTGAACACTTTTGGTCACCACTTTCTCTAATGGTTTGGTCCGTTTTTATTTTCGCGCCCCCCCTCACCCACCCCCACCCTAGGCCGCAGTGAAGACTCACTGAACGAATTAAGTACAAACTACAAAGCCTGTTCGTTGGCTTGTTCGAACCGGTGAACGAATAAGTGAACGAATCTTTTAAGTGAACTGAATCGAAAGATTTGTGTCCTTGGAGGGAATCCAAATTCCCATCACTAGTCTGTAATGGTACTGTTGTACTTCGAGTGAGACACGCTGTAAAGTACAATAGAAAGCTAGCAAAGTGTCCCTGTACAGCTTCCAGCTCACTGGTAGTCATGTGGATAATTATAAACCTAAGGCAGTTATGCATTCTGTGATTTATGCTCTCAGTTCCTGCTGTTTGGGTAGCCTGTCATAGAGGTATATAGCAGAAGTTACACTTGGAAAGATGTCTAACACTTGTCTGATTGGATTCCTTTTCAAACTAGCTCACATTTTGGGCATTGTGCCATGTGGAACTGATAACATGAGATGCCAAGTAATTAAAAAATCAAGAAGATTAAATTAAAATATATATGTTTTACTATTCCATACAGGAAGCTCCATCTGATGAACTCGACAAGAAATGTAAGTACTCATTTGAACGTGTCCTACTCTCTAACAGTGATTTTTGTTGTCAAATGTCAAGACAAATGTTTCATAAAAAAATCCATATAATAAAATAAAAATGCAAATATTACGCAAACATGTTACGTACCATAGGTTTTATCCACTATCTTGTTTCCTTTTTAAATGAAAATGTAAAAATGTAAATGTCCATGCAGCCTACTAATAATAAGTTAATTATTTTGTGCATGTATGTGTATGTGGTAAAGCAAAACATTTATTTAAGTTATTAACTGCAATTATCTTGAATCAATTTTTCTAGATATAACAAACACTATCCAAACACTTTTGTGTGATCATTTAACGTTTGTGGCCCTCCATTCAAACCAAGTTGAAGTGGAAACAGGAAGGCATTCCTCAGCTTAGAAAGAAATGGGTTCTTAATTATTAGTCTCTAAGATGCTCTGTGGTCATATATTATCTGCTCTTTTAGGTCAGCCTGACAGCCTCACTCCCACCCAAACAAGACCTTTGTATTTTTTTCTTTCTATTTTATTAAATTCTTCGGGTATTAGTTTTTAGTAAAATGAGTACACTAAAACCTGTATTTAACATAATTTAACATATACTCAAACATACATGTATCCATCAGGTAATAATGAATACACAGGCATCACAAGTCATCAACTAAACAGAACACAGGGGGGGACCGGGAAAATGTCTTCCTAACAGCACCTGGGAGTTTACCAGACAGCATTTCATTTAATTAACTCACAAAGCCACCATTGTTGCATAAACTTATTTTAAATGGGCCTGTTGGTTTTCTGTGCTTGATTTTTAAAAACAACCGCATGTTAATGTATTGTTGTTGTTTCTAAATGGTACATTAAACAACTTCACTGATAACTTATAGCTTCAGTTTTGAGAAACTTAACATTCTGCTACACTTTCATACTTTGAACCAGACTTACTTGTTTAGTTAGTTGCTGTAGTTTAGCAACATACTGCTAAACGACAGAATTTCACATGAATACATTACATGAGCACAAATAAAGTTAGTTTCCGTTTCGGTTCTCTCTCACACTTGTCCACTTGTACATTTTCTCTCTTTCTCTCTCCCACTATGTCTCTCTGACTCCCTTTTTCTTTTGCTCATTTGTAGTCTCTTTCTATCCCTAGTTGGTTAAATGTCATTTAAATAGCAATACCATCGAAATAAATGACCACAGCCCAGCAGTGCCTGACAGTGCCATAAACAAAATGGCTGTTCAGCAGGGTGCACAGACTCCTAGTGGTAAATAGGCTATAAAGACTTGCAAAAAAGTGTAGTATCATCAACACTGAAAAGCTTTATGACGCTTTATAATAGAAAAGATCATGTTATCAGGCTGGCACAGGTGTTCTGTAAATGCACTACTGTCACTGTGCTTGAAACTGTCACAATAGGAAAGCATGAGGAGCTGTAAAATTGTTTTCAATGTGTGGGAAATACTTGTAATACATTTCTCAGAAATATAGAATTTACTCATGGCTGGTTGTTATTTAGTGTTTAATTAGCTCACATCATTAAGAAATGTGTATTAAGTAACTTAACCTTTGTGTCTCATAAACAGCGGATGTTGCTGTGAACGACAAACAATCTAGCAGTGATAAACGCAAACCTGCAGCTGAAGCTCAGACAGAGCCGAAAGGCGGAGACGAAGAGCTTTGCTCTACTTTGGCTGTTGTAGGAAACATTCCAGATCCAGAGACGTTAAAGAGGGAATTTTTGGAGATGCTGGTGGAGAACATTTCAAATTCTTCACCTGACTCCTTCACTTTGGAAATCATTCCTGACATCTCCTCTGCTGTGGTGACTTTCCAGAGTGGAAAAGGTACTCATTTTGAATGTGTGTCTTAATAGTTCCAAAAACCCCAACTTATACAGAGGGTTTCCTTGTACAAACCTTTAAGGATGCATCTTAGCATTTAGAAGTAATGCAACCTGCTGCAAAAGAAAATTCAATTCTTTTTTGCAGAATTCCATTTGTATGAGAAAACATTTAGGACATGTCACACATTGATAGATAGCCAATGTCCATGCATGTATCCCAACATAACTTAACACCAAGTCCACCTATCACTGGATTAAAAATCACTGGATGTGTTTATGTGCTATATGATTTATAAGCATGTTTCCCTCTTGGAAAACTGAACATTTTCAGTCATTTTTCCAGTTGCCCCACCAACTCCTCCTCAACTAATCAAAGGCTGATTTCTGTTTTTTTTTTCCGAAGGCCCAAAGAGCTGTTTATTGTTTGTGATATTTTGTTGAAGTGTCATTGCCTAACTACCTTAACCTTTTATCTCACAGAAAACACAGATTTCGTGGCAAGATGCCCCCAAAACAGGACATTCTTGAAGAAGGGACTATCAGTGCGGCCTCTTGAAGTCACAGATCAGGTTCTAGTTGAAGACATACAAAATTGTAGTGAAGATTTCCTCCGCCTTTATTTTGAGAATGCAGGTGGTGATGTGGAAAATGTCGTGCTTAATGAAGTGGAGCAGTCTGCCATCATCACCTTTAAAGACTGTAAAGGTAGCACAGCTAATACATATATTACTGTGCTAGTATACATGTATATTAAACATCAGCAATTACCACCTTTGAATGAAGTCTAGACATTGTGACAATTTAATATTTGTTTGTTACCCCCCCCAGCTGTTCAGAAAATTATGGAGAAGAAGCCTCACATCAAACATAAAGATATTAGAGTTTATCCTTTTTATGCATCTTTGGAAACAGCCCTCTATGGCAAAGACAAGCCTTCACTAAAGCTCCCTGCTGCTATCTCCGAGCACATTGATGATGCTGTCTGGAGATACCTAAATGACAATCAACCAGCCACAGAGACCATTCATAGTCACTTGGCAAAACACTTCTGCAAAGTGAACCTCAACCAATCTACTGTGCACTTGAGCCCTGTGCCTTCACTCCTACAGCAAAAGGATGCCAAAGCCATCATCAAAGAGTGGAGGGACACTGTGAAGTCAGCCTTTGCACAAGCTCTATCAAAATTCAAATCCCTGAAGCTTCATGCAGAGTCAGAGGTGTGGGAAGAGTCTGAGGAGAAGATCAGAGAGACGCTACTGAATGAAAATGTGGTTGTAATGCCTGATAAAACCAGGGGTGTCTTATCAGTAGTTGGCCTTGTGGCTGATGTCAACAGACTAGAGCAAATGCTTAATGAAGTCGTTAACAAGATTGTCAGAAGGGTTCAGAGGGAGAAATTAAGTGTAACCCAGGAGATCAAAGGGTCACCGTCGATTTTCCACATCCTGTGTCAGGATGGTCTTCAGGACAAGCTGCTACGTGTGTACCCAGAACTTAAAATATCATTTAAAAAAGAGAGTCAGGATTTGATAGTTACTGGCTTAAGGGAAGAGATCATGGAAGCAAGCAATGTTTATTATAATGCAATGTTTGCATTAAAACGTCAGAATTTAGAAATAGATAACTTTGTGCTTGACTGGTTAAAGGATGAAGACCAAGAGGAGCTTACAAATGCTTTCCTCACATCTAATGGAATAAATGCAGCATTTGAGATCAACGAACACGGAGTGCAGCTTTTTGCTATTTCTGACAAAGATCTGAAGGATGCTGAAGACCATCTGGAAAGGCTGCTAATATCTCAATACATTGATGTTGAAGACAGTACTGTCCTGAAGATGCCAGAGTGGCAGGCCCTGGTCAGTCAATTAGAGAATACTAACAATAAGTCATGCAAAAGAGTTCAAATCCATACCACTGGTCAACAAGTTGTGGTGTCTGGCCCAAAGGACAGTGTCATAAGAGTTAGCAGTGAACTTGAGGACTTCTTAACGCAGAATGCTCAGGTTGAAGAAACTGTTGTGGTCAAGCCCAACGCCAAAGTGAAATACCTTGCAAAACTTGACACATCTTGGTTGAAGCAGGTGGAAGTGGTGGTGTCTTACAAAAAGGAGGGCATCTGTCTAAGTGGTTCTAGAGGTGATGTCACAGATTGCAAGACCACTGTTGAAAACCAGGTCTCTTCTTTGTTGTTTGAAAATTTAAAAGTCCCCAAGGCTGGAGCGAAGAAGTTCTTCCAGGATAAAGAAGCAATGTATGTTTCCTCACTCTGGGCTGAAACTAGCTGCCTGGTCCAGCCAGTTGATGAGGTTAGTGGTGGACAGGACGACTTTCCCCACAGACAAGTACCAACACCTGTGTACCAGCTTCAGACATTTGATGGAGTTGAAATAGCCGTTTGCAAGGCAGATATGTGCAGCTACCCAGTGCATGCAGTTGTCAGTGCTTCTAATCAGGACTTGAAACATAATGGAGGTCTTGCAGGTGCACTTCTTAATGCTGCTGGCCCTCAGTTGCAGGATGAATGTGACAAACACATTCAGTTGTATGGACAGCTCAAGCCTGGAGAATGTGTCATAACTGGTGCAGGCGGCCAGCTTTGCTGCAAAAAAGTAATCCATGCAGTGGGACCCAAGTTTGATCCGAATAAACCACAGAAGGCTCTGGCACAGTTGAAAAGAGCTGTTAAAGGAAGCTTAGAACTTGCTGAAAAGCACGGCTGCATCTCTGTGGCTCTGCCCACCATCAGCAGAACCCAAGGCTTTCCTCTCAATTTGTGTGCAGTCACCATCATCAAAGCAGTGAAGGAACACTGTGATGACAAGTTTGATGACAACACTCTGAAGAAGATCCATTTGGTGAACAATGACGACAGTGTTGTTCAGGCTATGGAGTCAGCTGTCAGACAGGAGTTTGGAAATCACGGTGTTAGTCATTCTCAACAAACTCTCCCTACCAAAGCCACCAAGTCTCCACGTGGGAAACATGATGGATCTGACCCAAACTGCTTGGGTCAAGTTCTCACCAAAGAGGGCGTGGACATCAGGCTTACAAAAGGAAATATCGAGCATGCCACGGTAATTAGATTTTTTAATTATCCATCACTTAAGATTCTTAGATGGGGACTCTAGTAAACATTAACTGTAGAGTCTATCCTCTAGCTCTTGAGTGTCACCATAATTGAATGTGGTCTTGTAGGGCTTGACTGATTCTAACAGCAAATATTTTTGACTGTTCTATCTGTTAACACATTTTTAGACGGAGGTGACCGTGAATACTGTGTTTGAAAATCTTGCACTGAACAAAGGCGCAGTTTCAAATGCCATCTTGGGTGTGGCTGGACCCCAACTTCAGCAGTTGGTAAAAGCGAAAAATGCGAGTGGAAATGTCGGTGAGGTCATTGTTACTGACGGCTGCAAGCTGAAGAGCAAACAAGTCTTTCATGCAGTTGCAACTCAGTACAAAGGACAAGACACAGATGAAAAGGTAAAATATTACATCATGTAGATTATGTGTTTAATTATTTCTATGATCTGAGTTTGATGGAAGGTCAAAACACGTTAGGAATATACTCAAATCTACACTGTATCTTCTCTGCATATCATGCAAAACTATTATTAACTCCTACTATCCTGCATAACCAGACATATTACATTCAGCTATGTTCTGCTCTTTTTAAGTCATATCTTAGTTTTAGTTTCAAACTTTTAATATTTTTCACCTAGATATTAATAACATTTATGCTTTACCTTCCAGCTCCTGAGTGGAATTTTCAAGGATTGCTTGGGAAAAGCAGAGGACAGTGGTCTGACTTCCATATCCTTCCCTGCCATTGGCACTGGAAACCTGGGTTTTCCAAAAGACCTTGTAGCCTCATTAATGTTGGATGAAATCTTAGCATTTAGCAGTAAGAAACAACCTAAGCACCTGAAGAAGGTTGTGGTAGTCCTTTACTCAGGAGATGCACAGACTATCCAGGTAAGGAAGCTTTGTAGTACTTTCATTCCTCAAGTGCTCAACTGAATTTAAACAGTGAAATTAATTTAAAATTATAATCTGTACGATTTTTGTCCTGCTTGATTTGATGACACTCATAGTTACTGGTGGGAACAGCAACTCTGGTTTCATTTTGAACAAGTATTTCAAAAAGTAATTTTAAAGTAAAAATCGGACAAATCAGCAATATCAACCAGTAATAGCTACTACTACAGCATTATTATCAAAGAGTCAGTTAATTAAATATGTTTCTTCTAATTTGCTGTGATATTTGTGGGTGTTTTAGTATCAGGTATCCCTCTGATTTTGTCTCCAGGTTTTCAGTGATGAATTTAAGAAGAAATTCCCCAATGCCTCAGGTGGTCCAGTGCCCACGAGTTCCCCACAAAGTTCAGGTAGGTCACTACATTTTAAAAATGTTTTGATTTTGTATTGATATGCAGAAAAGCAGGCAAGCTAAAACAAAAAACATATTTGTATTTGTCAAACAACTAACTGGTAACTTTACCAATATTGAGTTGTATTTTTTTTTTAGCAGAACACTTTACGTAATGGATTTTTTGCACCGCTGTTAATTCTTTATTTGTATCTACTTCCTCAAGGTCCCTTCTCTAAAGTTGTCTCAAGCTCAGGAATGTATGAGACCACAATGGGAGGTGTGGCTGTACAGGTGGTAACAGGAGACATAACCAAGGAGACCACTGATGTCATCATTAACTCCTCCAATGAATCTTTCTCTCTTAAGTCAGGTAAATTATAGTGAGAACTGTAATTTTTTATAATGCTAAATAATTATCTGTCACATCAATCCCACTTAACATCAATATTGTTAAAAAAATGAGTCCCCTCACAGTATTTATGTCCTCCAATGTATATAAATAATATTTTTCTCTCTTCTAGGGGTATCAAAGGCTATTCTGGAAGCAGCTGGTCAGGCTGTTGAAACGGAATGCCAAAACCTTGGTAAGGAAGCTTTTACACCCAGAACCCATTTTCTTACTTGGTGTTGATATGGATAAAAAGTCAATTATTAAGCCAATTCTGTAATCATAACTCAAGATGTGTTCAGAGTGTTACCTGAATACACACACACACACACCCATGGTTGATATGGTGTAAACGTATTCCAATCCACTGTCTACACCTTTAGCTGCCCAGCCCAACTCAGGCATGATAATGACCCAGCCAGGAAACCTCAAGTGTAAGAAGATCCTCCACCTAACTGGACAGACGGACCCAGTAAAAATCTCCAAGGTTGTGAAAGATGCACTCCAAATGTGTATGAAAAACCTATACACTTCAGTCTCATTTCCTGCCATTGGCACAGGTGAGATTTCTCATCAGAATGTGGTGTTTGATGAATGATGTGTCAAAAATCCCATTTATTTCAAATGTATGGATTAAAATGGGTTTGCATTCAACTGGTTTGTCTATCACAGAACACCGTTTACAGACATTCAAGGGAATGTTCATGCATGAATCTTGTACATTAAGAGACTATAATCACAATCACAATGCTTTTCTACCCTGCAAGAGTCAATAATTTATGTTGTACCATTTTAGGTCAAGGCAATGTACAGGCAAGACAGGTGGCCGATGCCATGTTGGACGCAGTGATTGATGTGTTGAGTCCAAATACTCCCAGAACCTTGAAGACAATCCGGATAGTTATTTTTCAGACACCCATGCTAAAAGAGTTCAGTAACAGTATGCACCAGAGAGAAATCACTGAATCTAAAGAGAAAGAGACGTTCTGGGGAAACATTGGCTCCAAAATCAAATGTAAGTAAAGTGAAGAGAATAATTTGGGTTTTCATATTCCTTAATTTATAATTACTTTAAAATGTTATATTCTAATGTAGATCTTGCAATTTGTTCTTTCAGCATTATTTGTTAGTGAAAGTGCTGTCAAGCCACAGAAAGAAGGGGATTTTGTCATTGAGGCTCTGAAAGTGGACCCCGCTTGCTTCCACATCTGCGGTGAGTCACAGGCTAGCGTACAATCAGCCAAGCAGTGGATCATCGACCTGATATCTAAAGAACACACCAGCCACACCATTTCAGACAACTCCATCCTCAGCTTCTCAGATAAAGACCACCAGCGCATTGTTGACATCCAGAAGACCATGAGCGTAAGCATAAGGACTGAGAGCAAGAAGGCCCAGGCCACAATCACCATCGAGGGGATCAGCAAGGACGTGCTGAAAGCCTCCAATGAGATCCATGAGATGCTGAAGGTCGTCAGAGATGAGGAGGTGCTGAACAAGAAAGTGGAGATGACGGCCACAGTGACAGACTGGCAGTACCTGCAGCAGGGGCTTCAGTTTCAGAGTTTTGATTCAATGACCAACTTCAAGCTTGAGCAAGCGTTGGAAAAGAAAATCCCCAGTGTAAAAGTTAGGGTCCAGGGTCAAGACTACACAGTCACCATGCCAAGTGGACCTGCCACTGATAAGCAGGGACGTACCCTAGAGATAAAGCGCATTGACAAACTGAAAGGTATTTCATCTTACCTGTATCCTCTGAGAAGTAATAAACTGATTGTGTCTTCATTATGAAGCCAGAATAAAGTGCATTCAAATTAGATTTGAGTCATTTGAAGGATTCTCAGATTTTAGCATGGTTTTGTTTTATTAACAACTGTCTTAGCACGTTTTATATTGTTTATATGTATATGTGTATATGTATATATTTGTGTGTGTGTGTGTATATTTTCTGGTCAACATAGATTTTCTATGCAAGAGTTGCAAAAAATATTGCCAATAAGTTGTTGATGCCAGAAATCGTTTTTAAAATGTATTATGCCACTAGATGAAGACGTCCCTGAATCCTGGAATATCATGCCACCCAACACCTCGAGTCAGGCCGTCACCATCACGGCCGGGACACCAGAGCACACTGAAGTCCAGAATCTCTTCAAGGCCACATGCACACAAACCATTATTAAGGTAGGCAACATTCAACATGTCTCATCATCATACATTTTTTGAGAGACTCAAATCAAATATATTAAAAACACACTGCATGAAAAGCAGTTAACGTTATAGACGTAAATTTGGCGCAGAATGCTCAGAAACGTATTTTTCACCTCCTAGATTGAGAGGATCCAGAACCCTCTGTTGTGGAAGAGCCTCCAGATCAAGAAGCGTGACATGGAGCAGAGGAACGGTCATCCGAACAACGAGAAACGTCTCTTCCATGGGACCAGCCACGACACTGTGGCCTACATCAATGAACATGGCTTCAACAGGAGTTACGCAGGAAAGAACGGTGAGAAAATATAAATGTTCAGAACTAACTAATAATATGAGGGAATTATAGTAAGTCCCACCAGTATTTCAGATTAACTCACAAGCCTTCTGCTGCTATTCCATTTTCAGCTGCTGTTTATGGCAATGGCACATACTTTGCTGTCTGTGCTAGTTACTCTGCCCACAAGACCTACTCCAAGCCAAATCAAAGTGGGGAGCAGTTCATGTACTTCTGTCGAGTGCTGACGGGGGATTACACCACTGGACAGCAACACATGGTCACACCGCCGGCCAAGGGCCCCATCGCCGTTCAGAAGTACGACAGCGTCGTGGACAAAATAGACAATCCCAGCATGTTCGTTATCTTCCATGACAGTCAGGCTTATCCTGAATATTTGATCACATTCAAGTGACACAGCCTTGCACTGAGATAACAAAAAGATTCTACGCTGCCTTACCACATGAAATCGATCTTTGCCAATTATTAGTGGATTAATGTTTGTTTTCACATACTTAAAGATTTTCTCCTAATATGCAACTAAGTTGAATAATAATTTGTGTCTGACATTTTCTTTTTACAAAGAAATATCTTTGAAATGGCATCTACTCCTTCTCCTTCCCTCAAAATCCATAAAATAGACAAATCTATAAATAGAGGTTTGACTGCTGGTCAGCAGGTTTTTCCTGCTTCAGTCAAAGTCCTTTCTCAGAGTATGTGCGCTGAAGACACACGTTTCCACATCGCAAGTTGAATATTGGACTAGGATTGGCTTATAAACTATTTATGATGTCACATATCATGCTTTTAGGCCCACCAATGAAACTCTGTACAGTGAAATCTTACTTCTTAGTTTTGAGTGGGGACTTTAAGATATAGACCCATATAGTGCCTTGGAAATATCTCTGTGAATGTATAATAGAATAATCATGCAAGAAGAAATCAAAGGATGACAAGATTAGAAGTTTGCCGAAACAAATATTTGCCTATATGTTATGCACTGTGTAATTGCAATAAACACTGTGCAGAGTTTGTGGTCCCTGTTAGGCTGATGGAAAGTGCCTGCTGTGTTCCAGGACATTGTCTGTGCAGTAAATCAGGTTGTCAGTTTTGGATTTGAAAGTGAACTGCTGTTCTTGTAAACAAATTTAGTCTGCACAAATAAAGGTTAATACAAGCACATCGCTGCGTTTGACTGTTTTCTGTGTAAAGTTTAATCTCTACATTTGTGACCAGCTTTTGTCTTAGTGTGGTAAGCACATGTGCTAAAGCATATTGTACAGTGATTAGGTCAGTGATGAGTGGTTTTCACATCTTGAGTCACAGTCCATACAAATACCAATTCTATTTTTTTGCAATTTTCTCTAACAAATACTTATTTATGTATTTATTCCTTTTCTATCACATATCTTAGAACAACAGAATATGTCCAACCCTACCTGTTGTCCTCATTGTCTTCCTCCTTTTATCTCTGGTTATATAAAACCAATTAAATTACATACATACAAATAATGTTGGGGTAGGAACAGGGAACAATATATAACCCAAATAAATCAATAAAATAGCCTTGTAGCCTAGAGAACACCATTACATTTCTATGTAAGTTAAATAATGGTGAAAGAGTTCCACATTCCCTCATTAACAGTTTACTTCTCAGAGTGTATGTTGATATCTTCAGAACTTATGCAATAAATGTTCTGCAAATAAAGCTCTGTATTTACACCTAAAAAAAGCTTCCTTAGAATCCTATACTTTTCTTTGATTTCCTCAAAGTTCATAAGTGCGTTGCCTCTCTCAAGATCTTACACTATCTGTGTGCGCATGCGCTTGTAAGTGCGTGCTGCCCGATACGGTTGCTCCGCTCGTCTTACTTGTTCTTTTAAATCTTTTTGTTATTTAACTTTGTACTTATGGGTTTTTTGTTTGGTGTTGACTTGTTGGAGTCGTGGCCTCCACAAATGGGCTGGTGGAGAGGTTTTTGGTGTTTCTGTTCGCTCTGGAGGTGCTTTCAC
>JAVQJD010096495.1:0-10555 GCA_036023655.1 Nannoperca australis | reverse complement strand
GATCAGAAGGAAAATTATAGACAAGCATGTTAAAGGTAAAGGCTATAAGACCATCTCCAAGCAGCTTGATGTTCCTGTGACTACAGTTGCACATATTATTCAGAAGTTTAAGGTCCACGGGACTGTAGCCAACCTCCCTGGACGTTGCCGCAAGAGGAAAAGTGATGACAAATTGAAGAGATGGATAATACGGATGTCAACCAAAGAGCCCAGAACAACTTCCAAAGCGATCCGAGGTGAACTCCAAGGTCAAGGTACATCAGTGTCAGATCGCACCATTCGTCGCTGTTTGTGCCAAACGTGGATTTGATGGAAGACGGCCGAGGAGGACACCACTGTTGAAAGCAAATCATAAAAAAGAGAGACTGGAATTCACCAGAATGCATATTGACAAGCCACAAAGCGTCTGGGAGAATGTCCTTTGGACAGATGAGACAAAACTGGTGCTTTTTGGCAAGTTACATCAGCTCTGTTCACAGATGCAAAAATGAAGCATACAAAGAAAAGAACACTGTACCTACTGTGAAACATGGAGGAGGCTTGGTTATGTTCTGGGGCTGCTTTGCTGCATCTGGCACTGGGTGTCTTCAATCTGTGCAGGGCACAATGAAATCTCAAGACTATCAAGGCATTCTGGAGCCAAATGTGCTGCCCAGTGTCAGAAAGCTTGGTCTCAGTCGCAGGTCATGGGTCCTCCAACAGGATAATGACCCAAAACACACAGCTAAAGCCACCCAAGAATGGCTAAGAACAAAACACTGCACTATTCTGAAGTGGCCTTCTATGAGCCCTGATGTAAATCCTATTGAACATCTGTGGAAGGAGTTGAAACATGGAGTCTGGAGAAGGCACCCTTCAAACCTGAGACACTGAGACAGTGGGCCAAAGTACCTGTCGACAGGTGCAGAAATCTCATTGAGAGTTACAGACATCGCTTGATTGCAGTGATTGCCTCAAAAGGTTGTGCAACAAAATATTAAGTGACAGGTACCAGCATTTCTGTCCAGGCCAGTTTCATTAGTTTTTTTTTTTTATGATTCTGTTGAAGCAGAAGTCAAAAGCAATGTCTGATCGTCATTAGTTGATTTTCTGTGAATTTTTATTTATTATTACTTTTGTCGGTTTCAAGGTATTTCAGTGACCATTGTGGGTTTTTCTTTCTTTAACAGAAGGGTACCAACTATTTTGTCCACGTGTGTATGTGAGTCTGTCAGGTTTACTTCCTCTGCTGTGGTGAAGCTCTTCTGTCTGTTATTTTTCATGATCCTTCCATTTCTGGAGGACAGCAGAAGGAATGGATTGACCATGAAGTCATAAGCAGTAAGCTTTTATTAATGTTACTGTAAATGGTATCACAACAAGCTTCCATAAAAGTCAATAAAACCCATAATAGCCTATTTCACTCAAGTGGAACCTGTTAGCATTTTTCTCTGATCAGCAGAGGCGTCCAGTGCTTGGGGGGAGCAGGGATGAAATTAATGAGTCACTACTGAGCTATTCAAAGTAATTTCCAAGAATGTGTTATTCTTGTAACAATACTTGGATGAGGTTCTTGGCTGCGCTGCTCTCAAAATTTTATTTGTGATCCATTGTTTTCCGCTGTTGCTAGGGACACTATCTCTGCTTGACACAAGAATCTGACGTCAAACAGTGGTCTCATCTTCCCAAATAATCTTCCCAGAGATCTCAGAGGTACTGCCTGGGTAGTTCATTAAACACAGGCAGAGCATACGACAAAGTGGGGGTCTGTTTTTTCTCTCTGTAGCATCATCATTTCATTCACATTCTGTGACGTGTTTACTTGCACGAGCTGTGAGCGATTCAGCCTGTTCACATATGTGTTGAAAGGAGGCTCTTAAGATGACAGATTTGGGACATTAGGCACGTGCTGGAGATATTAAAAGCATGCTTTAACTTTTTCCCTCTAGCGCGAAGCATTGCCTGCAATGGCTGCTTGTCATTTCGAGACTAGGTTGAAATTTATATCAGACAAATAGGACCAATATTTGGAGCACATGAGGGATTTCTTAAAGCGATGCAGTGATTTCCAACCCACCAACCAACCATCAGAAAAGGGTCCGGAGCAGTTTTTTTCCATTCTTTCATGGAAAAGTCTTTCCATTGCATTTCTGGGAAGTCATGGAAAAGCCAACCTGACAGCAGTGACAGTAAAACGCCTGTGACACCTGTGACATTTTCCAGTAGTCTTGGTGTCAGCCAGCACATGTGGCCAATTTGTGGAGGCCAGAACCTGCATGTGAGTTTCGGGGAACATGGAGGGATATTTTTCACCCTGATATCCTAAGAATGTATAAGGAGTTAACCAGAATCTGTAGGTTTCCAGATTTCCAGATTAACTAAATTAATTTTAATCAGCTTTAAAGATCAAGTGGAACTTTTAGGGTAACAAATCCATAAGTTAATTAGGTTAATTAACTCATATTCTCGTCTCTTTATTATTTTGGATGCTTTTTTGTATGTCAACAACCTCTGCAATTTATTGCTCATTTAGTACATCTGTGTATGCATTCAGACTTTTGTTATCTTTCATACTTTTCAAATACTCATCATTTTTCTCTGCATTTTTTCCCATTCAATTCAATGGGCAGTAACATTTTGTTTATCTTTGGACCTTTTCAGCTCCTCTTCAAATTCTTATCAAAAAACCTCAAAACTTTCTTCAAACTGTAAACCAGTCTCCACCTCTTGTACGTTGTCAGGTTAGTTTAGCTGTTTTATACCTTTCATAGTTTTTTCAGTAATGTCAGTTTAAGCTCTTGTCAGACCTTCATTTCTTTTTATGTTGGTGTGTATTGTGTGGAATGACATTATATGCTTTCCCTCTTCAGCTCTTGATCTCTGACACCTCAACTATTTAAAGCGTGCACACTTCAGGTACCTCAGCACTTCAACGTCAATGGAAGTTTCAACTGCTTTCAGGCTCTACACATAAGCTGACACTTCAACAAATTTTTACATTTCAACTGACAGCTGGCAATTCAACTGTTGTCACTCCTTCCATTTTTGTAAGTGCACTTTAACAATCTACTTTACAATGGTGAATGAAATTTCACTTGCTTTTATTGTTTACTTATAAACTCAAATTCTTAAACTTGAAATTAAAGTACACTTGACTTGACATTTCAAAAGACACTTCAAGTTCTTGAAGTGCTTTCACTTCAACTGATACTTTAACAGCTTTCAGTGCTTAAACGGCAACTCCTATTCAACATCTCAAATGCAAACAATTAAGTTTCAAATGTTATCACTCTTTGATTGAATGAGCACTATCAATGGTTACCAGCCTCAGAAGGCTGTTATCAGTTCACATGGTTGTTCACTCATGCCACGTCACACTAAACTTTCAGCAAAATAGGCATTAAGAAGAGATCGTTTTAATGCTTGTTTTATATTTATTTGCATTTAGAATGTTAATATTATTAAATGAGTTAGCCCAACATTTCAAACATCTGTTTCCCAGGTCACATAGATAGTGGAGGTATGTCAAAGGGGCTTTCTGAAAGTATTTACTAGCAGATTTACAGGTCCTGTAATGAGCACAATTAAAGTTTATGTTCCTAAATGTAGTATGGAACATGTTCAGGTGGGATGCAGCTGCTTAGCGGTGGGGAGATATTTTAATGTAAACTACTTTGTGTTTTTGAGCAAACAGCACTGTGGTTTTCAGCACCTTCCAATGATGTGTGGGAGAAAGGTGGAAGAAACCGAACAGTAAAAAGTGGTTGAGCTGCAGCCACGATATATCTAGAATTTAAAAAAAATTTGAAAACAATAAAAGGAAGATTTTTCTTTGGAAGAAAGGCCAATCTTTGCCAAGACAGATGTCTTATAGGTACTCTCAGTGCAAATGTTTTAAATAATATGATCCATTTTGAACGTTTTTCATATAGTAAATAATTCACTGTCCACACTGATCTGACATTTTAGCATGTTTGTACCCTGGTTTGTGGGCCAGCAGATGTACCTCATAAATAATGAGCTTTCTTTTTCCTCACGTGGCAAGTTTAGGTCAGTGTGCGTTGGCTGTGGAACAATAAACTCACATAGTTGTGTTACAGAAAATGCACCACTGTGTCATCATTTGGCAGTCTGGAGTAAAAAAAGACTTGTAAATTTGCTCAAATTGATCTATCAATCAGCCTGTCTTCAGAGAGCTCTGCTTGTTGTCCTGGCTCATACGTGCGGGGGGGTGAGAGTGAGTCTGGATCCCTCCTCATCTCAGGAATGCATGCAGGTTCCTCTCCAAAAGTGCTGACGTCAGGAGTAGCCTTGGATTAAAAACAGGCAGTTTATAATGAAAATGATGAGCAGACAGGCTGTGTTATACGGCTGATCTACTTGAATGTCCACTATAGAAAAACCATTTGTACAGTTTGAGAACATCATTGAAGTATACCCTGTAAAAGACTCTTTGTGTAAGCAGACTGTGTTCCACTGAGGTGTTATTTGAGTTCATTTATTTGCAGGGTTCATCAATGCCTTTAAATGTCACTGTGTTTTATAGCTGCTTTAGATGGAGGGGAGCAGCATTTACTGTAACTAGGAATTGTCTTCACCCACCCACTCAAAATGCATAATTTCCTTCTACTTCTCTTTTCCGTCTAGTTGCCTTTCCCAGAATTTCATAAGACCCCAGAGAACAACCAGGCTGAGTTAATAGTTTTCATTGAGAACTATTTTCTACTGAGAGGATGACACACATGCTAGATGTTTCTTAGTGTCATCAAATCCCTAAAAAAAAAAAAAAATCTACAATGAATTGATCATAACAAGTGATACATCTTCTTCCTCTGTGCTGTAAAGCTCCATTGTTGTCCATAAACAAATCAAAACACATCAGTGAGTGACGGGTCAGATGAAAAAGGAAGTAGTTAAAGAGCTACTACTTTTATAAAATGCTTACTTTTTCATTATATGTGTAAATATACTTTTATTTGGTCAGAACTATCACTAACTGCGCCTTCAAGATGGAAGAACAGATCTGAAATCAATACATAAATGAATGAAGTGAAAATGAATTAATTAAATGGGAAATTAAATACATATGGGTATTTATACAAAAGGCAAATAAATACAGATTCAAATTACAAGAGAAATATAAATTTATTATTTATTTAATGCCTACATTTATTTTTATGTTATATTTGGTGAATTTAACAGGGTTTTTTTTTTTATTGAGTGATTTATTTTGGCAGTTTCAGTCCTCCGTACAGACCATCTGTCCTGTCTACATGTGGATAATCTCACAAGCAACAATGTCGATTTAATTAAGTATCTATTAACATGTACTTTGAAGTACAGTACCAGTCAAAGGTTTGGACACACTTCCCCATTCACTTTTGACTGGTACTGTAACTTTCAACTTTTTTCATGTTTACTGAACTCTTTTAACATCATTATTAACACATTTGCTTCTACACAAGCAGAGTTTCAGTAAAGTAACAGCTCTTTCACTCTGAGCAGCGTGTTGGTAACATTTCAATCAATGCACAATGATGTCATCTCTGAAAGCTGAGCAGCCAAGCAGCCCCACCCGCTTAACACACACACACACACACACACACACACACTGCTGTTATATAAGTAAACAGCTTTATACTAACACTGTACCAGTCACAACCTTGGACCACAAAAGCACCTGTTGAGAACTTGCGGGTCCCCACAGGTGAGTAAACCAAACACACATATCGGGCCCCTGAGGGATGACACTGTACATACAAGAGTGATTCAAGCTAACTTTGGGTTCTGTTTTTTTAATCCTTCGTGTCAGCTCATGCAAAGAGAAAAGCCGATTGACAGGCCCACCTTTCTATGCTTTTGCACGACAAATGAATTGAAGTTGTCAAGCCCGCTTCTGTCAGCCAAAACGTTATGAAATACAGTCATTATGGCCCTATATGTTTTCAATCATGAGGTCAGTTTGGAAAGCAAACAGAAGCTGTGCAGCGTATTGAATACTCACAGTTATCTGAACAAGAGCAATGAATAAGGAGAGAGTTAATAGTGCCTGCTACAGTGAAAAGAGAAATACTTAGTTTACTGAGACTGAGTCAACATTTGAACTTCTTCAATCAAGAGAGCAGACAGCCACCGCCTGCCCCCACTGTGCAGACTCCGTACCTTACATAAGTCAAGGCCTGAAGACACATCTGGAAATCAACTCGTCCAACATCAGACCTCAGAGTGCCCATGGCAAAAGGCTTCACAAATGGACCACACGTTGTACATCAATTTGGTTTGGACATGTTCTTTTTCAATTTCACAGGCCTCACTTCACATGTCAATGCTTTGCATTTGATTTCTCTCCTGGCCAGCTGCTCTGCATAGCCTCAAATGAACAGAATCTCATCTACAGGCGCAGAGCTGCTGACAACAAGTATCAGCATTCATATTTCCTCAGAAGTTCTAGCACTTAACATTCAATATTACACACAAAGAGTGAAATCAAGACTTAAACATCTTCAAAAAGTAGTTCCAACAGTTTAGTGATATTAGCAGTAGTAAAGACTAAATAAATATGAACAGATGCTGAAAGCAATACAGCACTAAATTAAAAGTTTGGGCGACATGCATAGCTGCATTCCAATATTCAAACAAACACAAGTAACAGTAAAAGTGGAGCATGTGTTAGTGTTTATTCATCTTAAAGTTGTTTTGGCCACAGGGGGCAGCATAACAAGTCAATACATCTTCACAGATCCAGCAGATACAAGGCAACATTAGCATTTATCTGGAGTTGTTTAATATTCACCCTCTTTAAAAATATCTGGCTCTCACCAGCTAATCACTAACTTTGCCTTTGGTGCAGGAAGTGTACAGTGGGTTTTTTAGAAGTTTCCCCCCTGAAAACAGCTGGCTGCTGCGTCTGTAAATGAGGTTGATGATAGTGGTGAGACATTCTATTTTGAAACAATGAGCTGAAAAACACTAAAAAATCTGAGAATTGGGCGATAATTATGTGTGGCTTCATCACAATGAGCAGCAGCTTTCACATATATACTTAGTCAATTGTGCAGCTTTAAAGTCACTATGTCAAAAGTTTGGATTTTGAAATCCCTCTGTGGCTCCAGGCTGCATCAGCTTTCACCAGGACTTAAAAAAATATCTTTGAAAGATGGTGTAATCCCCTAAATGAAATAGTCCAAAATACACAAAGCTACTTTGGTACGTAGTACTCCAGCCACCCAAAGACCTTGTGATCAGCTCATTAGTAAGCTTCATCAGTGCTGCTCCAGTTCTTTTCCACTGTCTGAGTGGAAATTATCCGTGGTTAACAGATCAGGGTTGGCTTTGTTTTCAGCATCAACTTAAACACTGGACACTGGGTGGCCTGACGGATTAATGCACCTACTATTCACGCTACTGTCCGACCTCATGGCACTGCATGTGTGTGTGAATCAGAACTTCAAAGGGCCTTTATCAAGGGTGTGTAATTCCATTCAAGGAGACTGAAGATGTCAAAACTGCTTTGCCACTGAAGCTGGGTGAAAGAGGCACACATTCAAAAGTCAAGTGAAGAGGCAATATTTATGGCTAATTCCCCCTAATTAGGCCAAATAGGGTGTATAATAATCTGATGAGCTTGCTTAGCCACAGGAATTTTCATGAGATGAGCAAAGTAAAAAGTATTGAGGGTGGACAAAGTAACAAATAGTAAGGGTCATTTTTCTTGATAGGTGGGTAAATTGAACCAGGGGTAGTTTTTAGTCCTGGTTTAATAGTTTAGATTGGCTTTCGGATTTGAAAGCTGCATTAGACAATTCGTTTTTGTTTGTTTGTTCACTAGGGTCAGAAAAACTCGACATAGCCCTGACATACAATGACTATGTCACGTTGCTATGGCTGCCATCCAGAATAAACAGAATAATATTAACCCACTGCAGTTTTGTTTCTGTCCACTAGAGAAATGTTCATTAGTCACTCTGCTTTTAGGTTTGGTCTCCACCAACTACTGAGGTAAATATCTGTCTCTTTAGCTGCTGAATGCTCCACCATGTTCACCAGCTAGTTGCTAACTGTGCAGGCAGTAAACGGTCTCCTCCTGCAAAATAAATGACAGCAGTCAGGGTCTGAGTCCACATAGTGTTTTTTTCTGGCATTTTATTCTGGGAGGGTGCTGGGGAGCACTGGGATGAAGCCCTTGAGAAAGAAAATGCTACACGTGGGTTTTGTTTCTATGACAACAATATTTTAACGCTACGTCAAAGGAGTGACTACTGAGCTAACAACAAGAATACGACGCATAGGGTGATGAAAGCACAACACTCAACAACATTCATTTGGCCGCAAATGGGCTTTCCTGTCTCGGTCTGCCATATCATACAGCTCAGAACAGACAGACACAGTCAGAACATGTTTCTCTTCCACTTTCTTGGTTACCAGGGTGACGAGCCTCATCTAACATATGATTGGTTGCCTGAAAAAAAGCACCCATGATGACACCAGCACCTTTCTAAAAAAGTTCAGAGATTTTCAACTATAAACGCTTAAAGCAGCCACACAAAAACAAGTGGAGCGCTCTGAAAAAAGAGGCTGGGTGCAGCGCTTTTTCTCTAGGCAGCCACATGCCTCACTTCTCACTGGAAACAATTGAAAAAAGATGCTGGTGCTCAGAAAAAAACACTACGTGGACACAGGCCCTAAGGTCTCTCCAACCCACCACATAAAACCACTGATGGGATTGCTTAGAGGCTAAAAGTTAGTGTAAAGCCGTTACACTCGAGTAAGTGCTACTCCTTTCACAATGCCTCTTCATTTCATCTAGTATTATCAAAATACTGCTGAGTGAAGCAATACATTTGCAACTTTTACTTCCCAAGTTCTGGATTAAGTTAAACAAGATTAATACCACTTATGTTAGTTCTTATATGTGGGGTTATGTGCACACAGCACTTCACTTGCCTGAGGATGCTCATGAAAGCTGGAGCAGATCACAAAATAAAATAATTTGGTGAACTTGGACTATTGACTATTTAAATTGGAAAAAAGACAAAACCAAAAACCTTAAAGTGAACATGAACAAGAGGCTGCACGCTTTCATCAGTTACAAGAATGCAAATATGTGCTCCATCAGCAAAATGATCTCCACTGCATTTTCTTTTTAAATGTAAAAACTGTAAAATTGTGAAAATGGTTGAGGTAGGCATCCTCACGGCTTTGTGGTTTATACTACACACATCAACATCCCCAGTTTGTCAAACATCCAACAAATTATTGAGTTGGTTGTTTCTGACAGTATTTGCTTGTGCTTGTTGGTCTCCGAACAGTCTTGATCTGAACTCTCTCCAAAAATTCATATAAATAGGGATAAGAGTGCACACAATTGGACACTCCTCAAAGAAATTGATGTTACACTCTGGTATACACAACAAAGGTTTTGTTGAGAATAAAAAAAGTTCAAACTTTCACTCCACCACACAGTGGCAATCACTGCAAAAAGTGGGTGTGATTGTCAGATTGTCTGTCAAAAACTACCGGGTGCAGCACTCCGACAAGTACTTAAACTGAAGCATGCTGAGATGCATGCTTCTGAGGTCTTTGAAATTTTTACAAATAATTTTTTCCTGGAGTAACACTAATCTTCCTTCAAGAAATGATTTAATACAAGACCATGTCAAATCTAGGACTACTCAAAACCATCTAAGAGGTTCAATTTGAGTTAATCTATTTTAAAAGGCCACTTAATCTAAAACTAGGCTTATTATCTCTGTGGGAGTCCTGGATGCTTCATACAAAAGCTTAAGGACACAGAGCTGCTCTTTAATGGACAGAAGTCTTCTCTTATAGAACCAATACATTAAACTTTACTTGTGTGTTTATCATGTGTTTCATATCCAATAGTGGAATGGGTTCATTGTTGCCTCTTGTGGCCCTACAACTGTAACTCTCACCAATTGTTGCAGTGGGTGTTTCTGCTCTCCAGCCACAGGGGGCAGTAGACCAAATGCGAAAACTTACTCCTGACCGGTGGCACAAATGTGAGATTTGCTTTATCAGAAGTGTATTCTTACATTGAGAATCAGTTTAGTTTCTCATTTATCCAGCCAGAATTAACCACAATCTCCATCAGTCAATCATATTGCTGCTGTCTTGCTCGTCAGCTGTCATTTCAGTGCATAATCATTGCGACACCCTCTTAAAATGTGATGACATTACCATGCAGTCTAATCGCTAGACTCTTCGCATTTCTCATCTTTGCATTACGCAGGTCAGGCTTAGAAAAGACTTGCACCCCCTGAAGTCTCACAAAAGCTGTGGACATGAGTGGTGAAGGATAACGGTTCTTGACCGTGATATCAGAATCAGAATCAGCTTTATTGGCCAGGTATGTGTACATACTAGGAATTTGACTCTGGTATTTTATCTCACTCTCAATATACAGTGGGGCAAAAAAGTATTTAGTCAGCCACAAATTGTGCAAGTTCTCCCACTTAAAAAGATGAGAGAGGCCTGTAATTTTCATCATAGGTACACTTCAACTATGAGAGACAGAATGGGGGGAAAGAATCCAGGAAATCACATTGTAGGATTTTTA
>JAVQJD010096485.1:0-28483 GCA_036023655.1 Nannoperca australis | reverse complement strand
ACACACACACACACACACACACACACACACAGAGACAGACACACACAGAGACAGACACACACACACACACACAGAGACACACACACACACACACAGAGACACACACACACACACACACACACACACACACACACACACCCTCTCTGCTGTATAAACAGTGTGCAGGTTTAATGAGGCTCTGTTTAGTGACTCAGTCTGTTCGACCTGAACCTTCATAAACACACTGTTCAGACTCTCTCAGACCTCAGACTGACCCAGACCCACTCTGGACCTGGTCTCACTCTGGACCTGGTCCCACTCTGGACCTGGTCCCACTCTGGACGTGGTGTGTGTGTGTGTGTAGTGAGGACAGTGCAGGTGTTACATCAAAACCTCTCAGCAGACAAACAGAAACAGGTTGTTTGTTGACTCATCCAGGTGACCTCAGCTCACCTGTGACATCATCACTCTCTCTGAACAGGTAGGAACCAATCAGAGCACGGAGGTTTGAGTTCCAGCTTCAGGTGAACACACAGACGGATGAAGATCAGGAGAAAGGGGGACAGCAGGTCTTTCTAAAGAACCACAAACCTTTTGTTTCCTTGTAAAACAAACGCAGCTTTCCAGACGTGACGTCATGTCATGTGATTGGATGTCATGTGATTGGATGTCATGTGATTAGATGTCATGTGATTGGATGTGATGTGATTGGATGTCATGTGATTAGATGTCATGTGATTGGATGTGATGTCATGTGACTGGATGTCATGTGATTAGATGTCATGTGATTGGATGTGATGTCATGTGACTGGATGTGATGTGACTGGATGTGATGTCATGTGACTGGATGTGATGTCATGTGATTGGAGGGGAAAGAAGAAACACATTTGTAGTGAGATCCGTGGACCTTCAGAGGTGCTGGTCAGTGTATTTCTAGTTCCTGTTCCAAGACTCCGCCCCAGTGGAGCCAAGGACTACAGACCTGTGGCACTGACCTCCCACATCATGAAGGCCCTGGAAAGACTGGTCCTGGAGCAGCTCCGGCCCCTGGTCCGACCATATTCGGACCCTCCCTCTACACCTCTACACCCTCTATTTTCTACTGTTTATAATTATTTTTTCAATAACTTTATCGAGCATTGTAACTGTATCAAAAAGCAATTTCCCTTCAGGGATTAATAAAGTATTTCTGATTCTGATCTGATTCTGATTCTGAACTTGCTGAGCAGTGTCTGACCCATGTTCAGGCCAGGTCTGCGGGGAGGGTTAGAAAACCAGCTCTCCCATTGACCCGATCAGATCAGCCACCAATAGAGGTAAAACTCACTTCACTGTGCCGGTCTGGACTGGAGGATAACAGAGAAATGAGGGGGCGGACTGCGTGCGATGAGACGTGTCCTTGGCCAGACATTGTGGTTGCATAGTTACGTGGCATGCGATATAGACTGCTAAGCCTGGAAGCCCAACGCCCCTCATCCAACCTGATGACCAGAAAATGGAAGACACACACAGATGTGCAAACACAAAAACACGCACAGCAGCCACAGCAAGGAGCCATTCCAAATCACAGCTCCAGCTCTGATCCCATCACGGTGACGCTCTTGATCAAAAGCTCGGCCACAGAGACCCCGAGGTGGGTTAGAGCTCTGCCAACAGCTGGGTCCTCTCCAGCCCCCCCCGAGTCTTATTCATGGAGACCTATCGGCTCTCATCACTCATCTGCCAGACTCCCCCGCAAACAAGCGCCGATACACATGTATTACACACATGCACACACGCAGACTAATCAAGGACATCAGGCAAAGTGAAACTTGATCTGCAGAAACAAGCTAATCAGATTTTCTCCAATTTGGTGTGTGCTCTGGATTTGTGAATGTGGGTGTGTGTGTGTGTGTGTAAGAGTGTGTACCTAATCCAGGTCATGAGCTCCACAGTGTCTGGATCGTAAAACTCCCTCAGTTCTGATAATTCCTCCATTAGCTTAGGCCAGAACTAAAAGGGAAACAGACAGAGACAAGGGATGCAAAACCCTGTGTTAGTGTTCATTAAGGCCATAAAACAGAGAATCAAACCTAGTGATATATCTTAAATAACATCTCATTACTGCACTGAATATAACAGTGTATATGACAGCCATTTAGACTCTTGCAACGGCAAAATAAATAAAATGGAAGCAATCATTTCGGTATCCTGTTATGATCCAATTTCTTGTTATGATTTTCTTCCGCAACTTCCATTTCACACATTTTCCTGTTCTCATGTCGTTGCACACAGTTAGTACAAACTGGCTGGGCTCCATAATGAGACCGTCAATACAGCGATGAACATGAACCACCAGGAAAATGGCATACCTTGTAATACAGGCAACCGATCATCGCCAGCGGAACTGCATATCTGACGAGCCTTAACTGCAAAATGAGAGAAAGAAAACAGCTGTAATGAAATGAAAGAAAACTAAACAGCTTCAGAGGAAGAGAAAGTTAGAGTCACACAGAGATATACCTAAAATGTGAGGCCCAGAATGACATAACACAAAGATAATTGACAGACAGAGAATCATTATTTTACAAGTTATTTCTTATCTGATCCCCGCTGTTTTCATGCTATTACCACACTGACACCTAGTGGCCTCACAAGCAGTCTTATTACCAGTCCAGAGCCGAGGCTGTGGATTCAAATGCTACTGGACAGTAGGCAGCATAATGCTTCACCTCCATGTCAAACCAGCGAATGATAGAAAAAGAGGAAATAAAATACATATTTTAAGAGTGTCTCTCAATGGGCTGTCAAAGGTCAATGGTGCTCACTGGAAACTGGCAATGGACATAATGTTGGTTGTCACTAGAATTAGTTTCAAACCTCAATATATATATGCCATCAACGTGCCAGGGACTGCAGATGATTTACACGATGGTTAAGTGCTCATGTTAATTAATGTACGTTTAAATAAATAAATACTTTTAGTAATGACGAAAATCAGTATTGACTATAAATAAAAATCAGAAGATGGCATTGAATGCAGATTCTCAGATTAGGGACATTTCTTGTAAGGCTGCTTTTGTTAAGGCACGGACGCACTGAGGGGTTAAATGAAAGCAGTTATTAGCAAAACATGTTTTTTTCCCCAGAAACTAAAGGTATTGGAAAAAGTATATCTAAGATACGGAGCCCTAGTTATCATTCAATGCCTTTAAGTGACAGAAGCTTCCTCTTGATCAGAAACTGAAAACATAGGTGGCCAAGCCATACACTTGAAATGCCTCTGTAATAAAGCTTACAGAAGCTGGTTTCTGACTGGGAGGCTGATCAATCCAGTTCTCAGGCCGGACAAACAGTTTCCACTTCAGTGTGGTTACCCAGTGCCCAGCAGCACGGGGCTGTGGTTGAACTGGACCTTTCCCAGTGGGCAAGAGTAATATAGTGGATATGTGAATATGTTAAAATAGTTATTTACTTATGCAGGAGTGTGACAGTGTGACCCTCGGCATATGTGCAAATACACCTTTTTACATATAATAGGCAAACTATTATGCTCATACCAGAACTTTGCTGTTGCAGCGGAGAGTGCACAAAAGCAGAGTCCACAACTCCGTCCCACACACACCGTAGGCCGCGACCGCGCACATATGGCCAGTCCATATATACTTCATCCTGGGTAGAGAGTGGGAGAGGGAAGCAATATCAGGTGAAGTTGGGTGTTAAAAATGTTTCACCTGGTTAAATGTCCACTTCTGGTGAGTATGTGATGCTGTGTGTGTGTGTGTGTGTGTGTGTGTGTGTGTCTGTGTCTGTGTCTGTGTCTGTGTCTGTGTCTGTGTCTGTGTGTGTGTGTGTGTGGTGTTTGGGGGGCAGGGTTATACAGTAGATAAAAACACTGCTCTTCAGTTTTGATGCTTGTACTTAGCCAGTAAAGCACATTAAACTCACACAAAGACAAGCAAATCATATTTAGTTTAGCAGACGACTTAGTGAAATGGCTCCAATGTGGTTAAACTGCATTTAGTGTCTAAAACACAGCATTATTATCTACGTTCTGATCCAAAGCACGTGAATTAGACTTCCGAACAAATGAGAAAAAGATTAAACAGTAAAGGAGTGAACAGCAGAGATAAGGCCGAGAGCATGAAATGAGCTGAGAAATTGTTGACAGGTACAGAGATGGAGGCGCGAGAGAGAGGGAGAGGGGGCATATAGAAGTGCAGCCTCACATAAATGAATTTCAATACGTCTCTCATGCAAAGGAGCCGTCTGACAGAAACGAATGGCTCTCTGCACTTTTGGCCTTTCGCTGTTCATCAGCATTTTGGAGAAAGTGCTGAAATCAAATGAGTCCGTTTCTGCACTACCTGGCCACTGCTGCGTTAAAAGCTTCCAGGCTGGTTTCCCTTTGTGTGAATTGAATCAATGCTTTAATTCATGACTGGAACAGAAATGCATTGCATGAACTATATGTATTAAATGTACCATATATTAGATGGCATTCCAAATCCCGCCCACCACATAGACTTGGGTTACCACAAGAACAGGACGAATCCCGCCTTCCTGCTAAACTACACTCAAAATCAAATTCAAATGAACTTACGTGAACCTTTGAAAACATGCATCTTCATGTTGCTATGAATAAACCAGATACCAGAATGTAACCGTTTTCTTTTTGACTGAGTAATTGCAGGTTTCTTTTAATACAGGGGAAAGAAGTGATTCCAATTGTAATCTCCATGATTTTCTTGACAGTCCTCACAAAGAGCCCAAAGTTAAAGGCAATTACACTTTCACAATAATGAATCACGGATGTCAAGCATGGCAGCCTGTGTTTGCAGCACGAAACGCGCTCCACCTGGAAACTTTACTGATGATGCTAGCAGCGAATACCTCGACAATTACAGATGAAAGTTGGGAGAAAGGTCTGAGAGGGTTGTTGTGCTGAAGATTACAGGTGTGAAATGGGAAAAAATGCATACCACATGCATACTAGTCAAATTGAGTGGCAACTTTTGGTAAGTATTTGTCATTTCGACCCCAATAATTGTAAAAACAGGGCACAGGTTTCAAAACACCAGAGTTTCCCTTTAACGTCTATTAAAAGTCTGATACTTAAGAAAGTGAAATGATCCACTGATTACTATAGGGAAACACCACAACGTGTACGGTAGTAACAGTAGTAGTAAGTAGTAAGAATAGTTGCACAACTATTAATGTGATCAATCAAAAACAAATGAATACCTTGTGGAAGGGTCACATGGGACGGAGACAGTAGATGTAGAGGTTGAGGACAATCAGCCTGTATTGTTTGTTGGTTTGGTTTGGTTTGGTGCTGCCAGCGCAGAGAGCCCAAACATTCCAGAAATTAAGAAAAAGCGACCGCCAGAAAGATGTTTCTGTTCAGTGCTAAAGCCGAGGTGCCATCGCTTGGCGTCTGGGCTCTCGCCCCACAGCCACAGTCTCTAACTGGAGCCTCAGCAGTGGTGCTGTTCCACAGAGGGAACCTGCCAATGAATGATGCAGTAAGGTGAACCAGAGAAACAGGCCACAGCGTTTGTGTGTGCCAAGAGGACACCGCAGAGAGAGCAGCAACATAAAACGGGAGGAGAATGTAAGAAGGAAGGCTAATGGGGCCAATTGTAAAGGAGCAATGCACAAGATGAAATATATTATAGTAGACTGAAAATATAAATTAGAAAAGCATATCTTGATAGCTGATACAGAAAATCTTTATTCAGTATGAAAAAGAGTGAAGAAAAGCAAAAAAATTGCCTTTTTCCATTTACCTCTACAGTGTTCAACAGTGGAAAGGCACGCCATGTCTCAACAACACGCTTCTTATCCCTGCAACATCAACATCCTTTATCTCTTCAGATAAAGAAGTAGGTTGGAACCTTTTGACACAATACATAGAGTAGCACGCCTGGCTGTCACACGTAGTGACTGTGCCAACACATAAGCAAAACAATCTCCGGTTCAATGGATGGAACGGAACTACTTTGCTTTTGGCGCTCACGATTCCCACCAACTCCAAAATATTAATGCACGTGGGTCACAGCTCCCACAGAAGTACACCTATTCTTCTGTCAAGGTGGGTTTCAGACTTGGCAACTTTGCGTGGGAAGGGCCCCAGGCCTGTTTCACTTCCCATTTTGTGAGTAGCTTTACAAATGAGCTCACAAGGATGCACCCAAAGAAATGGTGTCGTAAGAATGAACAGTAGTTTTGTGACCACTACAGACCAAACAGCACATATATTACACTTAATGAACTAGTCACAGGAGTTCTCTAAAAGATCTCTACTAGCACATTCGCTGTGTGGTACTTTGTATGGGAGCCGGTCCTGGAAGCTATCAGAGTTTAACCCTTGTGCTACCCTGCGGAGGAGACACTGGATCAAGACAATGGGCCACTGGGTCAGTCTGACCCGGCAAGGTAGCAAAAGGGTTAAGCAAATGTTTGCTCTGTCCTGTCCTGTATTAAAATAAGACTGATTTTACATTTTTCCTTGTTGTATTTATGTTACTAACAAGCCCACACTGCAACACAAGAACAATGATGTTTCTTTATTTCCATGTCTTCTACATGCATCATCAACTGGTGAGGATACTGACTGTATGGGAAGGATTTAGCCTCAGTCTTTTAGCATAACATGTATGTAGCCATCAAGTGCATATTATCATTTAAAAGCTGCATATGTGCAATCTTGACAGGTGTAGCAAGTGTAACCAAGGAAGGCGGGGCTTGGCAAGCAGTCAATTGGGTTCTTGTGTGGAACAAATAACTGAGGATTGACGCATATGGGTTTGAAATGTCAGCCATACAGTGTAGTTCAGATTATCAATTAGCAGTTGTCCAACTGTGTCCACTCTTTCTGTTCCAGCTGTGAGTGGTGTCACCATCTGAAAGACCAAGGTACCGTGGGATGGTGCTTGATGTTGAGGGTTGATCAAGGTAAAAGTGTCTCATTCAGACACTTGGTGAAAATGATTTGAGAGGCACTTGGATTCCAGCATCTGCTGCGCAATCAAGCTGTCAAGGGGAAAAGTGTATTCGAAGAATCCCCGTCTGAGGATTAAACCAGTGCGACCACTTTTGCACTTGAATGTGTGTGAAACCAGGTACCTGCATGAATACAAACCTGTAATCACATGTGCATGTGCATGAGCTCACCTCATCGTGCTGAAAGCCAGGAGGCCATAGAACAGCGTATGCAACAGATTATAGGCCACATCTGGACGAAAAGCCACCACTCGCCCCTCTCCGGCTCCTCTCCTCTCCTCAGCTGAACCTCCTTTAGGTCGGCTGAGAAGCAAAAAGGCAACGAGACAAAAGTACAATACATAAAACATTACAGCCAGACGCTTGAGAAGAGAGGCAGAAGGGTAGGTGGGTGGAATTGATATTATTCAGATTTCATTAGCGGTTTGCGAACAAGCGGACACGCAATGATGCACGCCCACGACCGTTTCTGTCTGCAGGAGTCAGCACATAGACCAGCCAGAGAGAGGCCCCAAGGCAATGATGTCACTCCCACGATTTGGCCTCCCGCACCGAATCAGACGGACACCAGCCTCCATTTGAATACAAATCCAATCTGGCTCTTCCTTCTACGTGAGTTGGGGTAAACTGGATTAAATTAATTCCTGAATGGGCAAATAGCCCTTTGTTCTATGAGGTTAGTATTCCAGCCCTCCAACAGCAGGGGGTGAGTTGATGTGCTAATGTGATTTGTTCAATGCGGCCCCTCACCTTGCACCACAGGCAAATGAAGCTTTGAGAGGCAGCTGGTAGAATATTCTATTTTCCAGAGCATGGATGAAATAATGCCATTACTAAATCTGCAGTGATGTGGGGCAGAGACATGGGGACAGTGACTACTGCTCTGACTGGGTTTCTGCCTCCTGGTAGCCCTCCTGATGTCCTCTTCTGAGCTGAAACTCTCCATTAATTTACACTTCCCTACCTCCTTTGACCAACCATCATGAGGACGCACACTTTTGCATCCCTGCCAAGGTTCAGGATTAAATACTAAATGCTGACTGCTAGCCTGAGCTATCACTTAGTCGCACAATTAGTGTCACAAACAGGACCTTTAGAGTTTGTTAACTGATTGATTCGGCATTTGAATATGCTGTGTTTCTCCTTCCATACTGCTGGTAATGCATGTGTCACCTAACTTGTACTGTTCATAATTTAACTTGCAGATGGAAAACGTGTTTAAAAGTGGGGCTAAGCTTCACGTTCACTTCATTACGTCACCAGCGCAAAATGGCAGCGCCCGTATGCGGGATATCTTGGCTTCACTTTTGTACAGCGAGAGAAAGTGCCGTCCATCTTTATATAGTCTATGGTTGGGACTGTGAATGTGCACACCCACAAACTTCAGACTAAACTGGTCATTAGATTTCAATTAACAGTATGTTGTTAACAGAGAATCAGACAGAACATCACTCAACTGCCACTTGACAATTAACCTCAATGAAAGGTTAATTATGAGTATGAGAAAACGTGAAAATTATACTTTCAACTGTCTTTCAATTATAGGTATATTACCACGTACGTCCTTCAACATAGAGCTGCCAAGTGCTTCATTTCATGTGACAGCAAAGACTCCTTCTTTCCCTCCCCATGTTCCCTCCTTCACCTACCTCAGGTTCTGCAGTGTGGCCACTGCCAACATGCCGCTGAGCAGCAGCAGCGTGAAGATGTAGGGGTATAGTAGCAAGGTACCAGCCAGGCGCTCCAGTGTGTCGAGGGGCAGCAGGCCAAAGGCCTCCTCACACAGATACAGACTGGCATCAAAATCCCTGCAGGAGGGGGTGAAACAAATGAGGGGGGAAAGATGGACATAAAAAAAATGAAGGTGGCACAGCAAGGGGGGAGTGAACGTATTTGTTAGCAGTTGAAACTGTCAGTCTTTGGTGCATAATGCTAAGGCAACAGACTAATATTTATAATATACAATATACGTTTCATTTTATTCGTGTTCCTGAAATTGTACTAGTGTTGCGTTCAACATTGTGCTCCACATTGCTTTCACTGTCCGCACTCTTTCATCACAATTAGTAGTTGTGAGAGAATAAAATTAGACTGCAGGTGATGATGTGTGCATGATAGTGCAATTTTTGCTGTTGTTATTGTTGCTGGATATAAGCCAAGTAAACCTCATGTTTGTTCTCTGCATGCGTTCTTCATAATTTCTTCTTCTTTCCAGCCATACAACCTCATTAATATTCTACCTATGAAATGAACCCCGCCCAAATCTCTTATAAAGTGCTTTAACTGTCCGGGCGGCTCTCAGCAGTGTTTAAATCTACTTATATTCAAAATCTTACTTAAGTAACAGTACGGAAGTATCAAATGTACTTAGCATCAAAGTATCAAAAGCAAACATTGTGCAGAAAATGCAGAATACCCTGTTGAGTGTTATTTCATTATTGAGTTACATTACATTATTACTACTGATGCATCAATGTGTAAACAGCATTTTACTGTTGCAGCCGGTCAAGGTGGAGCTAATGAAAAGATAAATCTGAAATGATTAAGGGTGGGAAATTCACTTGTGAACATTGTTTTGTGTCTGAAGTCTACCAACCACTTTCATACTTTACCAGCATTTGGCTGGTGGCCGGTGCTAATTTCCATTCCTTAGCAAAAAAAAAAATTAAAAATACAAGGTTCTTCTACACAAATGAGAGAAATGAGAATATTTGTATTAAGTATTAAATAATTTTACCTCATTGGAGCTTGGAAAAGGCTGTTTGGGAGACATCAGTTTACTCTTTAATGTTGCATTTTATAAGTTTATCATGTGTTTGTTTGTTTTCTGTAACCAGTAAATACAGCATAGGTGTTCAATAAATGTAGCACTATATTTGCCTTTTAAATGTAGAATAACGTCGTATGAAATGGAAAAAGTAAGTGCAGGTACCACAGAATTGTACTTAAGGTAAGAACTTGAGGAAATGTACCTAGTTACTCTTAACTACTGGCTCATGTACTTTCTGGGATGCACCCTAAGAAGCTAATTGCAAGTTCGGCCGCAGGATTTGTTGCTTTAGCAACAACTCCAGATTATTTTTAAAACTGCTTTGAAGTACTGAAAAAGACAGTCGTTTGTCCAATCATCCACAGTCAAATTAAAATAAGTTAGTTATCCATGAACTAAATGAACAAAAAGAGACAATGTGTGCCATTACATAGCAATTGTTTTCAAAATACACTGAATGAATTATCTCAAAGTGGCAAAAATGTACAGCATATACTTGTGTTGTTGTTTTTATAACGTACATTTTGTGCATTCCACCGGCAAAACTGCCTCTGATAAACAGCCATGTTGATAAGTAATTTCACTGAAAATGGAGAGATTAAAAAAACACAGTATAAAACTCAAGGCATAAAAGAAAATAAGCCTCAGCAAGTGAGAGAAACAGGAACAGAGGGAGAGATAGAGCGCAGGGTAAGCGTTGCATTTTCCACAGCCTCCTGAATAATTGAAGGGCCAGTTGTGTGGCGTTGGGCTGTGAGCTGTGTTATCTGCCACCCCGGAGCAGCTATCCAGTGGCTGAGCTGCTCAACACACACAAAGTATCTGATCGATGGGAGGCCTGCTGGCGTGACCCCGCCATCTATTATTCACACACACTAACACTCCAGGTGTTGCAATACTGGTGCTCAGAGAATAATACAGTCAAGCTGGATCAAGTCAAGAGGTTTGTATGGGTGCAGACTGCAGACTCTGTGTGTGAATATGTGTAAGCGCTGCCTTATGTCAGATTCTGGATTTCTACGCGTGGTGTGTGAATAAGTCCGAGAACAGAACACGTGGATTTATGTCTGAGTGTGTATTTATGCGTCGACCAGTGTGTGTTCATACCTCGTTGGCCCTAAGGCAAACTTTGACTTGATGAATTTAAAGATGTGTTCGTCTGATCTGAGCTGAAGTGCTTTCTGTAAACACAAACACACACACACACATAAGGTAATCTTGTCAAGGCTAAAGATCAGCATGCTGAGATGTATTAAGTAAATAAACCGAGCTGAGATCAAATGGTAACCTTGCATTCTAACTACAAGTTTCAAATACACGAGGAGCAGGAGAGGAGGGCTGCAGTAGATGGAGGTGAAAAACAGGGAAGATGGGTGGGAGTGACGCAGCGGTAAGACAGGGGGAGCAAGGGAAGGAGAGGAAGGGAGGTAGAGAGAACAGAAAGAAAAAAGAAAAGAGAAGCGCAGACAGGCGAGGAGATACAAGGAGATGTGGAGAGAAAAGGGGATGAAGATAGGAAAGGAGGGGAAGGAGAGAATGAGGATGGAAGGAATGGTGCAAGGGAAGAAGGAGAGGAGCACCTTGGCCAGGTAGTTGATGGTCAGGGTGAGGAGGAGAACCATGGCGCTGTGGAGAACCAGTTTTCCCAGACGAACCAGCAGGCTTCCTGTCTTCAGACCAGACTGCACGAGCAGACAGCAACAAGAGAGAGTCAAGAAATCTTCTCAATGCAGTTTTACATTTAGACGTGAGGAAATCAGACCCGTACGCCTTCACTTGCACACACACTGTATTAATCTAGACATTCAATGCAAACACCGTGGTCTGCCATGGCGAACATGACAGTTTCAGATGATTACATTTACCTTTTACAAACTAATTTACATTTAGGCATTTAGCAGATGCTTTTATCCAAAGCGACTTCCAAATCAGGAGCAACTGGGGGTTCAGTGTCTTGCTCAAGAACACTTCGACACATGGGCACATGGACAGGAGGAGCCGGGGGTCGCCACAGCCGCCCTATCGAATATGCCATTCTCCACAGAAGGCAGCCAAAAGACTCATTTTGAGCATTAACATTAATTAGCTACAGCTGATACGATTTGTCAAAGAAGTTTTCTATTAAAACCGACAGAAGATAAAACTCTCGTCTGCTTACCTGAAATGTTTTTTGCCCTAATGTGAAAATGTACGTCTGCATTGCAAAAAGCAGCTTTCCCTCTTGCTTTTTCCGCGCTGTCGGATTGATTCAGAGTTCAATCTGTTATCAGGAAAATGAAGAGTCGATACGCTGCACTCTATTTTATAACATACATTTTTATTATTTGGGCTTGAGAGGATATCAAGTCATTCCACGTCAAAAGGTTCACGTCCAGGTGAAGTCACAAGTCGTTAGTATTAAAGTCCAAGTTGAGTTGCAAGTCGAGTCTCAAGTTATCAGATTCATAATTTGAGTCCCATCTCTAACTGCCTGTTTTTTTTATGAAAAATGTCATAATTACAAAATCATTTAAAGCCAATAATGAAATCTCTCCCCTTTCTGATTCTCAATCTTCCTCCATTTTTCTCTCCATTCCACTGTCATCCTGTCGCTTTAAATGCTTCTGTAATTGTTACTGTGCTAAGATGTGATTGAACTAAATTACAAAATAGAATCATCTTCTGCAGGAACTGACTGCAGCACAGGCGTCTTCACGTCAACCAGAACCCACGTTAATCTTCCATCTGTGTTTTGTAAACCACAACTCTCTGGATCTTTCTCTGTGGGACCTCGATACACTAACGATGTTGTATGAATTCTCTATTACCCTCTTTCCACCAAATTAGTTCTGGTTCTTGAACCGGTTCCGTTCAGGACTCATGGAACCTCTGTACTATCTAACACCAGTTTTGAGCAGAACCATTGTAATGAAGGATTACATCGCCCTCCGTAAACAGTAGCAGCAAGATGGCGGATCACATTCATTACCTCTGAGCTTTTTATTTATTTATTTTTACACACACACACACACACACACACACACACACACACACACACACATATATACTGACCTGGCAGTGTCTGATGAAGAGTGCGGATACGATGAAACTTAGCACCAGTGATCCCAGTATCATGGAGTTACAGAACTGGAGCAGCCATACACTCAGTAGACCAGTCACTTGAACAAGGTACAGCGTGGTCACCTAGAGAAACACACACAATGTTTGATGCCCTTACAGAAATATGCCACTGAACACCTGTGTTTTAAGTACTGACTTACCACCTGTGGCCCTGAAATGTTGCTCTGAAAGGTGGCGTATACCTTTAAAGTGTAGACAAATTTAAGCCCTTACCTGTTTGATATCAGCCAGTATCCTCCATACCACATGGATGCAGACACCAGCCATATAAACCATATACTTCCACAAGTGTATGGAGTATAAATACCTGCCAACAGTGGCAAAAGTACCAACAACTCTTTTTCAAGTGAGAAGAAGTTGCGACAGAGTGCTGAGGTTACAGGACTAAAGCTACTTGTTGATGTGAGCTTTTACAGTCTAGTCATTTGCTGTCACTACGACTGGACCCATGAAAGAAATACAGCTAAGAGTAGCTAGACAGCATTGTTTGTATATTGTGGGATGAACAAACAATGAGTTGTGTGGGAGCTGCCGAAGAAGAAATAAGAGGAAAGCAAAGTAACTTCTGGTGTTAATGTTAGAAAACTGGGCCAACTAGCTAGTTTTGAAAAAAACTTCAATGTAGCCCACATCGTTTGTAGAATCTACACTATGACACGCTACGGTCAGTAAAACACCCAAGGACTTGAGGCTTAGATGTTGTTGCTACAAAAATGTCCACTTTTATCCTCTTTTGACAAATGGACAAATATGTATGTAATAGCTGCTTTTTCACAACAGGTTATATTTCCTTACACAAAAAGTGAGGAAAATTGCATTCCATTCAGCTCCACTATACTGGAGAGAAGTGATATATCTCAGGGAAGAATAGTTGAAGACCTGAGCAAATAAAAGCAATACTATCTGCAGGGGTGGATACCACTAGCAGTAAGTCAGAAAATGCTACTTTTTGAATATATATTATAAAACTATTGACAGGACACCTTGAACTGCAAACAAGGTCAATGATTACTTTTCAAAAATGCACAAAGAGCATGGAAAAAGCTATGGACTACGCAGGTGGGGCCACAGGGAGGAACACTAATGCATTTGTGCAGTGGGTGATTTTCTTTCAGCTAAATGGGCGGCCATTTTTGGAGAGTGCGGTATCCAGTTCTTATAATACACGCATGAACCTAACCTGACCCTTTTAAGTCTCCGGTTCTTCTTGTAGCCATACCTGAGTAGTTGTTAAGAAGTCAAAGCAGTCCAGGGTGTAAATGATGAGAGCCTGAACAAGGAGGATGAACTGGTTGAACTGCCACGTCAGACAGAAACAGAACGTCGTCACATACATCAACCACACCATCACCTTCTGAGGAGGAAAACACACGCAAACACCGATAGTTAGATACTTGAACAGGACGGATACTCGTAGCATACATATCGATTCCTGCTCTTTTAGAGATGACTATTGATTATTGAACGGATGAGTAGAGATAATATTTGTGGTGGCTGGGGGGGGGGGTCAATAGCTTTGTTTCAGTGTGGGTTTGTGTGTACCTGCTGTAAGGCGGTGAGCTGGGGTCTGAGGTAACAGGTGATAGCCGTGACCTGCAGTGCCAGGAAGGGCAAAGACCAGTTCTCTCTGAGGGAGATGGTGAACTCCACACGAGTGGTGTCTACCCTGTTCGGAGGGAAAGAGGGAGAGAAGGAGTGATAAAAAGACAGGTGGATGGTGGAGATCAATCAATGTATATGTAATATCAAAATGTTCTCACAACTAAGACATAACAGTTTTAACCAGTTATTTATATTTCAATCATAAGAACGACGGAGTGGCAATTCCAGAGACACGGGATCTCACAGAAACTGGTGTGATCACACGTGACTTCAGAAAAAAGCAAACATGGAGGCAAACTGTTTACTGACATAAGATGCCTGTGAAACTGGAATAATTAACACGTTATCTGGTTTATTTAGTCCCTACAAATTGCAAAAACAACAAGTTGTGGTTTTAGAGAATTATTTTGCCTGGTGATATCAAGGAAATAGTGCCCAGGTTTAAAATAAAAACAGGCAGAATCACCCTTTAAGCAAGGACTCAACTGGAAACCCCCATTTTAATCTGACATGTAAAATTGCCATAACATTTACAGAGTCAAGTGCAAGTCTAAAAGTCATACCACTCTCCCCCCTGTCACTCTCTCATGCGCACACATGAACACAGTTCATTACCCACCTGTTGAGGATGTACCAGACCCCAGTGAGCGCGCCAGCCTGCCAGGAGCCAGACAGGAGCCACGCTGTGAGGTACAGAGCGATCACATACACCGCTTGGAGCGAGAACACCGTGTAAATGTAGAAATACACTGGCTCCAGATACATCTGGACCACACACACACACACACACACACACACACACACAGAGATACCATTAGTTCATTAGGCGCTGTAGATGAACACACAGAAAGTTGACTGCAGTGACAGCGACTCGGGCACTCAGGAACACTGTGGCATTTTTAACGTTTGGTCTGATATTTCATATTCTTGTCACCGCGAGATTGCTGAGGAAGCTAAGTAGCCGTTTCTCAGTTAATTGATGTGCCAATACAGAAACCTTTTCCTCCAGTGTGACAAGTGCAAGTATGCCAAGCCATGTCAGCTATAAAGACCAAAATGTAAAATGCCACAGCACCCGAAATGCCTGACAGTCTCCTAATAAGCCTCTCATTAATAGCATTCACTTTGTTAATAACAATGCCAAAAGAAAGTTTTTTTTTCAAATATTGGAGTGTGAGATTATTTTTACATTTTTAACGATAAGTCTTTATTTCATGGGCCAAAATGACAGAAAAGCCAGAGAGGCAGTCAATCATTTCGTAAGAGTGGCAGTCATTAATCTAATCTTTTGTGTTTTACGAGCCTATTGCAAATAGCTGACAGCTGAGTGATGTGTTACCTGTATGGGCAACAATCTGTAGAGAACACTGAGAAAGACCTCTTGGTAGATATTCATTCGCTGTAGGAGATTAATGGTCCTCTTGGATTCTGTCAAGTTGTCATGGATCAAATCTGAGAGTCCTAGGAACACACACACACACACACACACACTTTAAAAATGCCACCCTTTCTTCACAGTGACACACACTGACAATTATTATTGTCTTTGTGACAACCAGGGAGGAAGGGACGAATGTTTCTCACAGCTCACCTCTGCTCGTTTACAGAGTATGGTGCTTTTAAAGAACACTGACAGTGTTTCAAATTTGAATGTCAACCAGTAAAACCACTGATTGTTCAGCTTGAATTTAATGCCTTAATTGCTGAAAGGCTAAGCACAATGGAAGTCTGAACCCATCAGTGCGTTCAACCTCGGAAGCCTTCAAACATCGCTTCCTTTGCTGAATTTTAAAAAGTACGTCGTATTGTGCTGCTTTTCCTCCAAAACTTTCATGTAAATGCATGTAAATATGTCAGTGTCTCCCACAGTGTTTTGTAGCAGATGTGGGCTACATACAATTTTAAAGAAATAAAACATTAACATCAATATTATATATATTTTAATTCAGCTATTGCTTAGTGGGTAACTATATATTTAGAGGAGATGCGTCAAGATCTGGGTGGCACACTATCTCTGCACACTACCTTCTCCAGTCTTTCTGCAAGAAAATCCTGTATGAAGTTGAGGAAGATCTTCCAAAGAAGCTTTAAAGCCACTACAGGCAATATATGTACTGTACCTTAACACCAGAGGCATTTAAGTGGACCCTAATATTCCACTAATAATCACAATAACAGCCCAATCAGAATTAAAAGGCCTCACGTAACCACCTCAATCGGAAGAGACTGACCTGATCCGGCCCGATCGGAAGGAATTTTCAATCTGGTTGTAAGCGGTGGTGATAATCCGTTCAATACGAAACGAAAATATTTAATAAATAATAAATATTTGCGCCTAATAACCATGTAAACGCTTAATCACTCAATCACAGTAACAGAGAAAATAATCATTAGCTGCAGCCATAATGGTTTTAATACAGATATAAAGGCAAAAACTAATCAAATAAGACCCAAGAACCCAGAATTATCCTTTAACAATGGCAGTATCATGCCATGCAAAAAAACTGACGTTATATGAACTCAAATGCACGCTGGTGTCATTATTCCAATTTAGGCACTGGGTGCAGTATCATTACTATGTATTTGGTTTGACTGAAACAACGTGTGACACCAAACTAGCAGCAGAGAGCGGAGTTTCTGCTGCGGGCTGGGATGTGTCAGCTTGATCACTGTTGTGTTCTTGATCCACGCAAGACCATAAAAACCAGCACTGTTTTCCATAAAAAAGTACACATTACCACCCACACACACTACCCACTCCACTTCATTCATTCATTATCATCCCTTTTTTGCCCTCCTTCACTCTGTCCTTCTTTCCTGCTTCACTTGATTCATCTTGCATATCTCTATCCTTTAAGATTCTCTTCTGATCTCATACCATTTCTCTCCTCCCTGCCTCTGTCTCGTTCCCTCCTTTTATTCTCTCATAACTCTTTCCATCCTTGCTTACTTTGTCCCACCTCACAAACTTTTTTTCTTCAATCTATTATGTTCTCCCCCCCCCATTTGGCCATCACCCCATCCTTTCTTCCATCCCTATATTTTTCTCCTCCCTGCCTTACCCATAAAACTTAAACTACTGTAGTTTTTGCATATCAAGACATTCTGTTGTGACCGGAAAATAAGTGAAGTCATTGTGAGACAAAACGGAGGTCAGCCTGTTTCCAACTAGGATTTCTACACGGTAAAGGGAACAAAATAATTAGACTAACTTCCCTCAGACCAGACTGTGCATAATGAGAAACTGCAGTCATTTGTTTGGTCTGGTTGGAAAATGGAGGGGGAAAGACTCTCTCCCCTTGAAAGAGTGGGTAGAGACAGCCATCTGGTGTCTATCCGTGTTTTTAAAAAAAAGTATATTGTGTCAGGATTGGCTGTTTTGAGATATAAGGCCATGTTCAATAACTAAAGACATTTCCCAAAATAACAAATATCAATTCATTTCTGGGTTATGTGATTTTCTACTGCTGACACAGTAAGGGACTGTTTTTAAAACCTGTAACTTTACAAAATAGCCCAACTTACTAACTTTTGCAGCCTATATTATATCAGATAAACACACTGTGTTCCTAATGTTTTATTAAGGTTAGAAAATACACCACCATCTAAACTCTTTAGATACAAAGTATCTATCTTACTAAAGCCTTGTGCACGTTGCTTCAAGCAGACAAAATGGTGGATCTCCACAAGAAGCACGTCTGCAGCTAGGTCTCTCTCCACTTCAGCATGTGGAGAAAGCCAAAGTCTGGATGCCATACCTTGTTTTTGGGTGAGGGGCTAGCAGAGAGTCAGTTAGACTCATAAAAGTAAGGATGACATGGATGGACTGGCTGATTATTGATAAATTGAATATAAGGCCACTATTGGTGAGATTTATATTCAGCAAAATGAAATCATTATAAGCATAGTGTGTACCTTCCTGTATGGATGGGGCCTGCAACATTTGCTTGTAGTAGGAGTAGTACAGTCCACATTCGGTGCGAAAGGAGATCTCCCGCTCCACTTCCTGAAAGCAAAAAGGGGAATTTGGTTGGATGAAACCAAGTGCCTCTGTTCTCTGTAATATGGAAAACAGGCATTCTGGCAATACATGACAGAGACGGAGGATAGAGGATAGACGCAAAGCAGGTAATGCACTTGTAATCCCCAACAGTAACAATAAGACAGGTAACACTGTGTGTGTGTGTGTGTGTGTGTGTGTGTGTGTGTGTGCGCGTGTATGCTTGGAGGATGTCACCCCGGGAGATTTCCTGCTTGCCATGCATGATTACTGTTCCACTGGGGGGTAAAAACAGAGAGCAAATAGAGAACAACCAGCTGCAGAGTCAATCATCAATCTGTCCCATTCAAATTGTAAATAGTTTTTAAAGCTGTGCTTGGCTTTTAATAAATGCTTTGACTATAGAGATATTGACATATTGGTTGTGTGATTTAACTGAACTGAACTAATAGTTTCTCCTGTGTTATTGTCCCTCCACAAGGTCCAAGGTATCTCAAAATCTGATTATTAAAAACCAAAGCATCATTATGATGCCATTTATGAGCTTTTTACAGTAATAACCAATAGTAATAGCCTTCATTAAAAAAACATTGAAAACAACTAATGGACACAACATGTCTCAGTCCACAACTGATTCGTTGACTAAATGACCAAGAGGAAACAGCCCTACTGATTTCTATGTGCATTACAACTTAAGTTATTTTGCTGAAAAAGACTCAAAACCACCATGAAGCAGCATTCAAATTCACTTCGTATATAAAATGTAGCCCCACCCCTACAGCCACATATCCATGACTTAGCCTCTGGCAACCTACAGCGACGGCCTCCACGAGTTCACCGGGAACTCTTGAACAGCAAGTCTGCTTCTCTGCTGCGGTTTGCTCACACAGAACCTAACCAGAACCACAGAAGTTAGCTTATAACTGACGTTATGCTAGTGTATGTGTGTACCAGTAATATTATATATTGATAATTTTACTGGATATTCCATAAATTGAACTGCTTGATTGACTGACCAATCATAATTAAGAAGGGGCAGTGATTTATGTAGCATGGCTGTTCACAACAACATGGAGGACGTTGAAAGATAGTTGTTGAGAAAAAAAAGAATTGTCGTTAGATGAACTCCTACTGTGACTTGAGATTGGACTGCTGAGGGGTGTGACAGTTTGTATTTGCACCACGTTACCAAATGAACCCTTGGAACTCACACTGCAGGCTGTTACTGTGAGGGAGAGCGCGTCTGCAATGAGCTCAGTTAATTAAAGGTTTAAATTAAAACAGTTTCATAACTCCTACCGTGAGCTGAGAGAACCACAGCAGATTCTCGTGTATGCCGTTGACGCACCAGGCTTGAGTCAATGCCAGCAGCGCAGCCAATACCAGCCCTGCTGCCATGGAAACACTCTGTCGCCAAGGCCACCGGGACAGAATGCCTGAACCGGAACCAGTAACGGATCTTCTAAGCTGAGACACCTCCCCTGTAGCCCCCTCTTGTGCGGTATTAGACCTTTCTGTCCCCCACATCATGTTAGTGCTGCATCTCCCTTCAGCTGGTGCAGCTTGTGGTACATGAACGAGCTCCCTCAGCTTAACTCTCTTACGAAGCTCCATTGCCAGAGAAGTCAGAGATTATCAATAAATTCTTGGATCCTCTGATGAGCTGAATCCAGGTAGATAAATGGCATGTTCCTGGGTTGAGCTATAGAACTGATCCAAATCCATTTCGGCAACAAATGTAAATGCAGAGTGTTTTCCTTTTCTTGAAGTTGGTCCAAATAAATTAGCTTTTTAATCGCTTCAATTTCCTTGCCAACGGAAATATGCAAAAGCTTTCTCTGAGGGAATGAGCAGCTAGTTTCCTTCCCAATCCTTCTTTTGAGTTCGCTCAAGGCAAAACAAGCCTTGGCTTTTCACCAAGAACTCAGATGAGATGGCTTATCCTCCAGTTTAAATGAAGGTCAAAGAGAAAAGGCACAGTTAACATGTTCACTCGCTGCTCATTACCCTGAAAGCTCGTTCACTTCTCAGAAGGCACCGACCGTCTTCTCTCTGTTACCATTTCCTCTTTATAGGTCTTTGAATAAGTCCCATCTCTGATGTGGTGCTTGAAGAATCCAAGCAAGGGTCTGTCCAGAGCTGGCCTTGCCTCGTCTCCCCTCTGCTTTATGTCTTCCAGAGTTAAAAGCGGGCTGACCACTGCCTCTGCTGAACTCGCACTTCAAAACAAAGAGCAACCTTTCAACAATTCAGCTACTACGTACGAAGAGAAAAGCAAACATAAAGACGCCACGGCAAGTCTGCGAGCAACAGGGTGGACTGTAGATAACTGGAGCAGCCAGAGGGAGGGAAAGAAAAAAGAGTAGTGACCTCTTGTCTATAAAAACACACGCACACAGGAAAAGAATAAGATGGGGTGGGGGTGGGGAGCAGCGAGGGGAACATGTTGGAACATCTTTTGGAAAATGCGGGGAACATTTGTCAGAGGGTTTGTGGATCAGGAACCATCGTCATGCTGTGAGCACGACTGAAATAAACTTCTCTAGGCACCGAGACGGACGTGGACATGACTTCACACCTGATGAATTCTAAAAGCCAAAGAGGAGGACGGGTGATAATAAGCATTGTAAGGGTGCATGAGGGAGACGGAGACTGTAACAGGCTCTTTAACCTCAGGCTAACACTGCTACCCGGTCCCTCAACAGGACACTGGGAACAGGAAAACCACATGTGACATTATTAGGACCAGTCCCCTTCTGTTAAACAACAGCTTCTCCACAGACTGCCAACACTCTGAAATGATCAGTTATGGAGGGTCAGGTCTGGCAGAAAAAAACACAAAGTACCAACACCAAGCGGGCGATCTCCCAAACTCACAGATTACTTTTCACGGTCCTTTCCACCCAATTTCAACTGGAGAGCGTTTAGAGAGCATGAGTGTGTGTGTGTGTGAGAGACAGACAGACAGACAGACAGACAGACAGTAAGCAAAAGAATGAAAGTGAGACAGAGAGTAGATCTATAAGGGCAGGAAATGAATCATCATCTCAACAGTAAGGTTCAGGGTAAGGTCAGGTAATCTGGCGCTGCCACAAGCGTCTGGAAGGTGTGTTAGTCCGTTACACTATTTCTACATTTCCTGATGCTTGGAAAAGCGCAGGTGTTTTTTGCTGAACACCGTAGCATGTCCTGCATGTGGACATGTGGATTTAGAATACAGTAACACACACCAAATATGAAAATTAAGCTTTTTCCTTCCGTTTTGGCCCTCGGTGCTGGCATTTAGTTTTAGTGTGGTAAGGAACACAACAAATCTCTGCTCACATTTGAGAGATGTGCTCTAGTAAAGTTAAGAATCCAACTGTCTGTTGCATCTCACCCTCTCTGCAATCACCCATTAAACATGTCAACATAGCAGAGCACACACTACAGGAGCTGCAGGGCAGTGCTCAGTGCAGAAGCATGATTTACTATTGACCTGGTTGGTTGTTAGCAAATCAAATCACTATTATAAAACGAGAACAACAAAACCACAAGGTCACCTGTATTAAGACACAGCAGAGGTGATCACAGAGAGCAGAAGGGTACTGAACAGATAAAGTGTTGTTTCAGGTGCCAGTGAGATAATGGAACACAATTCTGGAAGGCTCATCGAAATGAAAGAGGGAGGTGCCTTAATGTCTGTCTGAAACACAACCTAAGGCTCGAGATATGAGAAAAGATGTCCGACCACGTTGGAAAATCTAAAGTGTTTCTGCCTGTTGCAAAACAGCCACACTGGAGGGCGAAGTGAAGACTCATGGAAGACACTCGTAGTGTGGCCCTCAGATATTCAGATTACATAACAAGGCTCAAGAGAAGAGAAGCTCAAATCCCCAGCTTACTTTCTCACCTGCACACACCAGGCCAAGTACTGTGTGAAGTGGAATGTCGGGTTGTCAAGTTAAAAAAAGTTAGCCCCCCTCCTCCCCCAGCCTGAATGTGCTAGAGTGGACCCACGTTGTTTTCACATGGAAACATAATTTTCAGATTTAGTCAGCTCTGTGTGAACGCAGTCTGAGATAGTCTTTGATAGCATTAACAGAAGGAAACACTTCACATGCACACGCACACCCACATACAGCATGCGTGCAATGTGCGATGATGTCAGCCAGAAGCCCACTTATGTGGGAACATTTCGGGTAAATGTTCGCCAGGCCTGTAAAGTGACCTGCATTTATTATGAATGAAAGCATCTGTCTGCCTTATCTCTTCACACGCAGAAACAAACAGAATAAAACACAGCATAGGACCGCAAACTGTGTCCAGACAGCTTCCGATTATCAATTAACTGGATGCGCTGCTTCGTTTCTCTGTGACAAAAACTCTCAAATGATCCTGTGCAGACTGCCTCTGTGTCAATGCGTGTCGCACATTTGCATGAGAAGCAGATGAAGCACCTGGCTGGAACTGCGAGTTACTGCCGACAGATGAGACATATTCGATTGTTTGAGTGCCTGTCTGCTCAGTTGTTTCATTTGATTCCTCACTCTCTCTTTCATTCTACAAAAAAAAAAAAAAAACTCTGTGATTGGGATAATGCTTATATAAAATCTGAACCAATATTTACTGTGAAACTCTGCTCTTTGGTAAGACATTCATTTGAATTCATCACTCCCTGTGGGCAGAAAACAACTCCCAGCAAACTTTGAAACTCAAACTTTCTAGCAGATTCTGAGAAACCTGAACTCACCAGTGTTGCATCTTCAACCCCCCCCCGCTCCAGCCTCTACTCTCTAATAACCTTTACCATGTGTAGCTAGCTTTAAAGTACATTAATTAATTGATCCAAATTATTGAAGTACATTTTGGATTTCATACACTGCACCTACATGTCCTCTGTAGAACTATTTAATACATTTATGGCACCAAGGAGAGGTTTGGTACATCATCTGAAGGGATTGGACACTCTAGGTACATGGTCCACAATCTGATACAAAATGGATAGGGATTGTAACTGTAATTGTAACAGGATACAATGCGATGCTATCTGACCACACGGTCATTAATACAACCACTTATGGCTTCAGTTATTGGACACGACGAGTGACATTCTTTCCGTCTGGAATCTTTCTCATTAAGCAAACTGCTAAAAGTAGCTATGTGACTGGGTTATGTAGCTAGCTAGCTTGCAGGAGAGGAGTGGGTCACACACACACACACACACACACACACACACCCACACACTACAGGCACACTTCTTTTCACACAGAACCACGGTTCGTATTGATGTAGCTGTATCTCTGACTGTTCAACTTTATGGTTGACTCAAACATCCACTATAACAAATGACTATTACTGCACCGCTAAACGAGGCAAAAACGACAAACAGCAACAGTGTTCATTTACATTGTGCCCCAGTTATGACTCTGACAGAGCGATCTGTCTTGCCATGTCAACATGATTGAAATCTGCTATGTATATCTCAGGCTGAACCAGAACGCTGGTGAAGCTTTGGAAAGGGGATTTAAAAATGACATAATATCTGGCAGTGCACAATGTTCTGTTGCTGTAGAACACTGAACAGACTATCACAAGGACTACGTAACCACCAGACGCCCTGGTGTTTCAGGACTTCGTGTGGTTCATTTAACGGGTCTGGAAGTAAATTCTTTGCAGTGCGTGGAAAAACAATCATCCCTTTTCAGGGTGAAGTGTTTATGACATGTTTGCATACCATTTTACATAAAACACTGGATGAAGGGACGTGTCTCATTGGCACTTACGTTGAAGCTACATTTGCTCTTTAGATAAGCAGAAAATGTCCGTGGAATATTTGAGCTTTTAAATTATAAAACCGGGGAGACATTTTCCATCTGCAAAAATCCACATCTGTGATGGGGTTGATGATTCTTACACATGGATGTCAAATCCTTAAATAACCTGCATATTAAAGTGTCAATCCAACCATTTCTGCTGCTTCTTAACTAAACCACATGTACCACGATGGACAGAGGGCTTGGCAACAAGTCGTCACATAATGATTTGACAAATAAATTTTTTTACGTGTACCAGTTTTTAACATTTACAACTTTAGTAGACAGAAACATTAATTTGTTCCATTCTAGTATAAAGAGAAAGAAACAGAATCCCTGTTAGAGGCAAATATTACATACAATAACTTGTGGAACACAATCTGCAACCCTATCTTAATTTCTAGTGTCCTCTTTTGAATTAGGAATTACAATACTTACATGAATTATTTCAGGAAATGTCTTACTTCAAAATATGATCCCTGTTGCCATTCCACTCCTAACATTAATGTTACACATTGCCATCCACACTTGGCACCCTTAAGCCGTTTGTCTGGTATGTTTGCTCCTTTTTAACTGTCGACTTGTTATTCTTTAGTAAACACTCTGTTGTGAAATGCACTCAAAAATAACACCTGCATTATTTAACCCTTAAATGCAGCACACTTTTTACATTTTGCAAGATGTAGGATGTTTTCAGTGCAGATAACCTTCACTGCCATGTAAACCCTTTTTTATTCTCCGTGTGTTCCTGAAGTGTGGTCTTTGCATTAGAAAGTAAACATGATACATTTATTTGCTGGGTCATTCTGCTCAAATTTTTTGAGAGTGAACAGATTATTACTAATTGTAAGGCCAAAAGAGAAAGAAATGACTTGACCTAAAGAAAGAACAGTGAAGGGCCATTACCTTGATGTTGGAGAACCACAGGTCATTCTCATGTAGTGTGGCCATGTAGATACAGCACAGCAGGCCAAGACCCACAGACACAGACCAACCAACCGATGTCCAGATTATTGCCGCCCATGACCAATCACCTGCAGGAACAACAACAACATGTCATTAGGTTGCTGCTGTCAAGTGAAATTTTAATCACTTTTAAAACCAGCCGTCATAACATGATTAATGTTTTCTGTGAATAATAAAATGAATGATGGCTGAATTCCATATAGCTGCTTCAGTTTCACGGTCCTGGTATCAAGCATGCTGGACCATGCTTCGCTGTCAGAGTGACATGGATTACCAGGACAATATCCCAGAGCATTAAGAATAACACCCGTGCGTTTCTGACTAAGACATGTCAAACTGTCTGCTGTAAAAATACGCTGTTGTTCCCTTTCAGTCTATACATTGTGAAATATTAGTTGTTTTTCACAGCAAACTATTTGATTTGTTATAGCAGGTAAAGCACATTTAAAATGGCTGCATTTTGTTCCAACGCTGCAATAAGCAGTGCCACTGAGTCGACATGCGTACCGGGTGGTTTTTGTTCAGCGGATCCTTGTGAAATACAAGTTATTCATAGAATGTAAATTACATTAATACTGTAATCTGTGAAGAAAGTCCTCTGGTTGTAATCGCAAGTGACTGCATATGCATGGGCACAACAGGTATAAAAGACGTAAAACAACCCACACAGAATTGTCCTACCCATCCTAGACCCACAGCAGGTCAGAGGTTAGGGTCTGATAGAGAACAATGACCCTTATAGCTCGATCTGGCTCAAGGACACTTCAGCAGGGTGGATGGCTGCCAACCATGCTCACCCCTAGATCAAAGGGCGCCGGTCATCCTGCTGCTGCCCATAATTGTATGGATCTCAGCTGGGTGGGTGTGCGGTTCACTCACCATGCAAGACATTCTCTGGATGATGATCGATGCAACAGTTGGACTGTTGGGGGTGAAACTCGGAAACAAGAGGAGGCTCCTTCCCCTTGCTGCCCTTCCTCTGACGCAGAGCTGTCATGTTGAAACGCTGCAACCAAACAGGGGGAGTGCGTCCGATTACCCACACAGATATTAACGCATGAACAAATATACCCAGACGCACATACACACGCACACGCAGCCTGTGCACTGCTGCACTCTGAGCCAAAGCAAACAACGACCTGCACCACTGATAGTTTCCCTGAACTGTTTGTGTAGCCTTTCATTGAGTCAAACACTGATAGATGGGGGTGGACAGGCCTGCTTACAGCGGCATTTCCTGCTCACGTCGCTGCCCGAAAAACGTGAAACACCACATCCCCATTAAACGATATCGACAGCAACCACATCACTAGAAAACTACAATATCTCTACGGTATTTATGCCGGATTTTAAGATAAGACAAACATAACAGCAATTGTACAAGTCCCTAATAAAATGCCATATGGGATATTAGTAGTGATACACATAATACCATCAAGTACAATGAGGTAGGTTTAAACTCCTATTGTGTACCACGTACATACTTCTACAGCCGTATTATCATGGATGGGCATTTTGCATAAAGGCGCAGTGCAGTTATGGACGCCAGACTTTGTTTCTGTCTTGACAGCAACAAAGACGAATACGATATGCGCCAACGGTACATTTATAAGCCTCACCCTCCACAGCAGCCACTGGTAGGATGGTCCGACAGCTCTCCTCTACCTCCCCCTCTCTCTCTCCCCCACTTCCTCTCTGCCTCCCTATCTCCCTCGCTCTTTCATTTTCTCTCCTTTTATTCCCCCTCCCGTTAATTCATGGATCGGCTTTACCGCACCGGGTTTAACCACGGGACAATACCGGAACACACGAGAGCAAGCCTTCAAAATAAAAGCGAGCGTAGCATGCGCTGAAGGAGACAGAAGACGTCTCTCTGGATGGGTTAACGTTTATGGCCAGGGACTATAGGCTGGGAAAGGAGTGCAGTATTACCTTAGTGGCTACTTAAACACAGAAAAAGGTCTGCTCGGGTTACATTTACATATTCTGGAGGATATCTAATATGGCAGGGGGAAAAAGGGACTTATTATGGTTGTCTTTTACAAGTCAAGAAATCTGTCTATATGCTCTTGAGAATTTGCTTCTAGCAGGCTCGTTCATCCAGCAATGCAGCAGCTCAAAATTGGTATGCTGGAGTAGAAACCAAACATACCTTTCTCGAGTGCACAGGAAGGCTTGCATTGTCATCCAAGGATGAAAAACTACAGCAGGGCCTGGCTCAATTTGTGGCTGCGGCAGCTCGCAGCGGCATTTCCGGTGGCAGCAGAGGCATTTCCGGTAGCAGCCTTAGCAGCCACCGAGCTGCCACGACTCCTGCTGCTGTTTTAGACGGCTGCCACTGCTGCCACCGAGCTGCCGCGACTGACCACCGAGCTGCCACTGCTGCCACCGAGCTGCTGCGACTGACCACCGAGCTGCCACTGCTGCCACCGAGCTGCCGCGACTGACCACCGACCTGTCGCGGCTGACCACTGAGCTGTCGCGACTGACCACCGACCTACCGCGACTGACCACCGACCTGCCGCGGCTGAATAACGACCTGACGCGACTGACCACCGACCTGCCGCGACTGACCACCAACCTGCCGCGGCTGAATTACGACCTGGCGCGACTGACCACCAACCTGCCGCGGCTGAATTACGACCTGGCGCGACTGACCACCGACCTGCCGCGACTGACCACTGACCTGCCGCGACTGACCACCGACCTGCCGCGGCTACTGCCGCCGTCCGTGGTCGCTGCCACGCATATTTTTTTTTCTTACCCTGATCAGCAGAATTCTAGCATGTCTAATGGCCACAACTTTGCAGCTGTTATGAGGAATATTCACTAATGTACTAATGACTTTCTATCAGAGAAATATATGTATCTAATATATGTAAAAAAATGTATTCATGACTTTCAGATGTTACACTATGGGGAAAATATCAGCAGAGTAATGAAGGCCATTGTCAGTTGTGGTTTTTCTCCTCACCTTTGAGGGATTAAGTTCTGGAGGAGTGGGCCCTGGACAGTAGGGGCAGGTGATTTCAGAGGGGACAAAACATAATTGTGGCTGTTGCTCATAAGTTCTCATCTGCATGGGTAAATCCTGTAGGCATGGGATGCGCTTTTGTCTGTAAAGATATTCTGTCATTACACAGATTTTTTGCATAGTGACAGTGAGTGGCTCACATGGGATGCTACTGTCAACCATGTGACTTTCCAAGTCATCAATGTCCTCTATTTGCATATCTGAAGTGGCCACCAGGGTGCCTGGGGACTCTT